>JAWPHD010006358.1:0-146142 GCA_037043455.1 Cyrtodaria siliqua
TACATGTGCATGATTCTTAAAGTAAATTTATTAGGAGTTTTTGTCTACGATAGTATAATAAATTATAGGTGAAAATGTTCCGCTGAAATTAGAACATTTTATTATTTCAATAAATACTAAAAATGGAGATCCTTTGGAAGCAACAAACACGAACAAGATAATAAAGTAGCATAAAGTACCCGGTTTTACTGAGTCTATTTATGAAAGATAATGTAAACAAGTATGTATTTGTCTGATACAACATCCTCTGATTTGAATGTCACACGTACACGTGGTTGATAATATGTCCCGTAAAGAAATTCATTTGATTTTGAATTGCCTATGTTCTATTCATTTATAGTCATTATTCATCTGGGATCTACTGAAGCCACGAATAGTCTGCAGTTACGTCGTCAATTTCATTTAATGTATTGACACCATTCTGTTTACTACATCATTTTTCGTTTAAAGATTCACTAACCGATATTTTTTCCATATTATTAGTGCACTTTTATATACAGAACATCCATCATATTTGGAATAAATAAATGAACTGTGTCTTGCTTAATTTTTAAGGAATACGAGTCGTTGTCGTTGATATTAAAGTTACGCATTCATACACTTCTTTATCCGTGTCTTAATAATGTCTTAATAATAAAGTTTGGCCTATAGAAGTTTCAAGTATATGATTTGCCACTTGTAAGACAATAACTGAATTTCAGTTTCAGGTAGTAGTAGACAAAAAAGTGGAACAGGATATATAGCATTCAAGAAACGCAGTTGATAAATTACACGCATCAAAACAAACAACAACTACAAGGATCAATAAAAGGAATGTGACATCACAAACATAAAACAGTTCACAATTACGAATAGTAATGTCCTCATCTCGACTACAAGCTCTAGAAAAACGAAATTTCAGAAACATAACCTCATAAAATGATGGTCTGTTAACATCCCTGTAAGTAGAAACAATTAACGATATCGAAATTAAAATCAACTTCTTGTCATAAATTTGGCATATTACTTTTCCATTTTCAATTGAGAGATCTAGAAAAGAAGCGCAGTATCAGTAACTCTAGCTTTGTTATTTTGAAGTCTTTACGGTATATACTGTTTACCATAGTAGAGAAGAAAGTTGTGTCAATGTATAATATATAATACATATACCGAGAGGTGTTTTAAAGGCTTCGATGAGATCTGCCTGAGTATCTGGTGAACGACTCCAAATGAAATATCTTCCATAACAATACAAAAACAAATCTGCGACAAGTGGTGCACATTGAGTACAAACAATTTGTCTATAAATAGTAGTTCCGTACTTTATGAAATTATTATTTAATAGGAATATGTGATTCATCAGCTTCTTGGCAGGTGCACATAGTGTAATTTTCTAAACTGTCGTTATTAAAATAACTAAATTATAATATGGTTAACATTACTGGTGTCTAAAATATGTATTTGGTTGAACATTTGACTTGAACATATCCCATCATTTTTTGGATTTGTTTTCCAAAGATGGTCGACCAATAGTCCTTAGCGGCATAAATAAGTTAAACGTTTGTTGATGTTTATAGTGGTGCAGGAACTAGAACTGGAAATAAAACGGGCTTTGTTTGCTAATAGATTATTCTTTAGATTATTTTATGCCGCCTCAGAGATAGAAGTATGCATAAGAATCCGGGAATCTTGCCTTATTCTTACTATCGAGTACATGTCTATATTGTTTTTAACGTGCTCCGATACACAGTTTACGTCTTTGCTATGGACATACCGAAGTAACGCAGTGGAGTTAGTGAGGCTCACAGTGGAGTTAGTGAGACTCAAACCCGTGATCTCCGAACGTTGGATTCAGGGTCAATCATATTATCCACTGGGCCACTGCTGTCCCAAAACAAACAACCAAGTGTTATACGCTTATAATAGTACTATAATAAACGTTAAGACGGGAATATGTGACAATGGCATAGCGACATAGCAAGCGCTTGATTTACATTTGCTTATACATGAAAATTATACAAAAGTAAAAAATCGGACAGGAAAAGTAGCATTGAAGTACGACAGTCAACCACAGTCACACACAGAAACAAACAACAACTATAAAGATGAATAATTCAGAGATGATCAGTACCAAGCCTAGTTGTGCATATCGTTGCCGTGTTCCGGTTGAATGTTTATTTGGTAGAGGTAAATGCTTTAATACACAAATGTTTTCCCGACTAGTTCTCTTGAACCGCCGGATTTCAAAGTAACTGTACCAAGCCTAGTTGCGCATTTTATCGCTGTGTTCTGGTTGAATAATTTTCGGCAGAGTTATGGCCCTTTAAAGGTTTTAATACATAACTTTCGTCCGGACTAGTTTTCCTGATCCCCTGGCCATATGTCAACGAAACTTGGCAAGGATAATCTGTACCAAGCCTAAATGTGCATATTTTCGCCGTGTTCCGGTTAAATAATTGTTGGCTAAGTTATTTCCCGTTAAATGTTTTAATACAAAAAAAATCCGGACTAGTTCTCCTGATCCCCTAGCCGGAATTCAACGAAACATGGCAAGGATGTTCAGTACCAAGCCTAGTTGCGCATATTATCTTTGTGTTCCACGTGAATCATTTTTGTGCGTATTTATGGCCTTTTCTCCAGTGGGGGAGACATTTGTTTTTACTAAAACTACTTCCAGTTATTGCTTCTGTGCGTGATTTTGGTTGACCGTGGTTCTTGAATGCTACATTTCCTGCTAGAGACATTATAGATCCCCTAGGTGTTTGCTTCAACACCATGAATGGTTAGAGTACATGCATTTCATTAAACTACGTATTGAATTCGTTAAATTGTGTCACGACAAACATATATGTATGATATAAACACAAATGCATGTATACTTGTGGTACACATTATACAAGTTTGTATTGAACATGTCTCGTAAAGATACATGTATTATTGTTTCATTTCTCAAATATCTTCCTCTACAAACTTATCAGTTATGTTTATTTAAAATTGAATTTCCAATTTTTATTAAATAAATAATGTACGTTTCAAGTAATATGTCTAATACAAGATTTTAGACTGAGAGTACATTTTGCTAAATAACACATGCTGTACCTTTTGTGTGACATGCATAACCTATTACATAATGAGAAAACGAATCAAAATTAATTTATAGCAAAACAAAATACACCGCAAGCAAAAAAATAATTAAAAATAATGCTAAATAAATACTAACCGATGCATCACTAATGATTTAACGTTGTATGATGCATCATTTTGTTGTTTTTTCCAAGACTTTTCTAGTATATAAGGCAGTGAATTTCTGTTAACATTGTCAGTCAGAGTATTTGTAATCTCTGCCTGTTCACCAGTCTCATTGTTCTGCCGTCAACAGATCGACATTATGAGAGCCTTTGTAGCTATTCTGCTGATTGCCTGCGTGATTGGACTTCTCACACCAGCTCAAGGTAAGTTTTTCTGTTTATGTGATGTACATTTATTTATACTGCCTTTTCATTTTGGGCGCAGAAGACTTCAGTACTAACGATACTGAGTACACATAACATCGATTTTAGCTAACCAGTAGGCCGTATTGTCTACTGACCATTCCAAGTCGGTAACCTTGTCTTTATCATGCTTTGTGTTGTACATTGTCTTATGTATTGGATATTTAATGTTTTGACTTTGTCGTACAGAGCCCACCAACGGTGCCATTGCGCTTTTGTGCTGTGGTTTCTGTGAGACCTTTTTTCATTTAAATTGGAGATGTTTTGTAATATTCATTTAGCATATTCAATTGGTATGTAAAATGTAAAAATTATTGTTGTCTTTTCATCGGTCTATCAACCGAGCACGTTAAAGAACCATAGGAATCTATTCGATAATAAGAGTAGGGCAGGTTCCCGGATTCCTATGTATCCTTCCCCTCTCTCTGGGGCGGCTCTAAATAACCTGTACTGTGTTGATGAGCCGTTAAACAACATTCAATTATATATGATCAGCATTTGTAGTATAACCATACGCAAATGTGGTGTAATTTATATCACTTTAATGGCACATTCTGGCAGCTATGTTCGATATTACTCAGTCAATGTTACTTGATTAAAATATTCTGAAATAACTTGTTTAGGTTATTACAGATGTAGGCGTGTGCGTTTTTTTCCAAAATAACTCCATTAATATTTTTTCAGATATGCATTCATTTTCATCTATATTTAAATTTGTTTTCTATCAAACCAGAATTCGTTCATAGCATAAGATTCCCCACCCCCTCCCCCTCTATTTGGTTGTATCTTTGTTGTTTACTAAATTAGCATTACTTCTTATACGCCATGTATATAAATCTTTTACGCGAGCTCTTAATGATGGAAAGCTTTACATAACACAATTGAAATTAATTGACTCTAGGGTTAACATACCCAATGGTGCCATCATGTCAGGTTTTTGGCTGAAACTATTGATTGCTAGATTTAATTGCCAATTTGGAAACATCATTATTGTCAATTCCAAAAGCATGAGACCATCATAATGTGTTCTAGTTTCATATTCGACAATTGTATGTACTGCAGTTCATTTATAATAGCGCTTGAAAATGTTTTATATAATAAGCAAAATCTATGACAAGAGAGATGATTTTAATTTTGACATTGTTAATTATCCCCACTTGGATGGGGATGTTCCCCGAGCAACTTCTTATGGGGTGTATGTATCTCAACTTATTCGTTTTTCAAGAGATTGTACTCGAGTTGAGGACTTTAATATTCGTAATCTGTGTATAACTAAAAAGCTAATCAATCAGGGTTACCGTTACCATAAACTTCGAAAAACCTTTGCACAATTTTATTATCGTAACCTTGATCTTCTTTCCAAATATAAAAGTAATTTAAGGACTTTTCTGCTACAAGGACTATCACAACCTGACTTCTATGGTGATGTGATTTATAAAGTTCGTAAGATTCTTTGTCATGATCACTTTTATACTATCTTTGTTAAACTTGTTAAAAAGATTATCAAAAGAGGTTATGACCCTATCATTTTGCAACGTACTGCATGCTTGGTGGTGGACCCTTTTACAGTTCGCCACTTTATTTGCTTTCCTCTTTAATTGTACGATGACCGGACAGGCTGTGGACCCTATGATGACGCCTACATAAATCCCATTCGGACGGTGGCGTTTGATGTTTGTCTATGATCTTTCTTGTCGTGCACTTAATGGTTTATTCTCTTGTTGCTCTGGCTTCTGCCAAGTCACTGAGTACCTTCATTGTGGCTTTCTAGGCTATCGTTTTTTTATATTATATTTACATGAGCATATTTGTGTTTTACTTATATTGCCTTTTGATGCTGCCTTGTTGGTTAGAGATTAGATCATGGCGGGGATTTCTTTATTTACACTGTCCTGTTTTAATGGGATAACAGTAGGGTAAGTGTGAAGTTTGATGCACCCTAGAACCAGTTTAAACCCCCAGTGGCCAACTTTGCCACTGACCCTTCCAAGGCGGTTGCCCTATTGTCAACCCTTTTGTGTTTGTGATGTCGTTTGTATTTATTATTACTTTTGCCTTCTTGTTTATCTGTTTACGTGTTTGATTCTGTGTTTTGTGGTTGACTGTCCTCCTTGAATGCTACTTTCCTTGTCCGATCTTTTTATATTTCTTTATAATGCATTGCAATTTAAAGCTTCTATGTTACTGCTGTTATGTATCTACAGATATTGTTCAAAATTTGTATATTTCTTTAAGAACAAACATGTTTAATTTATACAGACACAGCTGTGATACGTTAAAAAAGTATGAAACGAGAATTTGGAAATCGCCCAACACGTTAAATACAAACAAGATTGCAGTCTCATGAACGGTAGTGAAAATTGCTTGCTACCGTTCATGCCCTCTTGCCTCGGGTTGAGCAGAACTCAATGTTAATAATGTCAACAGTAAAAATATTTAAGCCATCCCGAAAGTGGTATGCATATATCTACGTTTAATGTGGTGTTTTCACACCATTCCATGGCTAGCGGCGTATGGTCCCAGTTTTTAAAACTATTTGCACTAAACGAGAAAAGAATGGGCGAAATAAACAAAATGGAATTTAGTTGGGACCGGAGGACTGCGCATCAAATGAATACATTAAAAAAGAACGTGAAACGATTGTAACACGATTACAATACTGTTGCATGACGTTTGACGTCTATTAAGGTCAAAAGGAAATATATTGTATAAATAAGTATCGTATGTGTAAGGTCCCTCGTATATGTTATATATAAGCAATGTATTTATAAATTCCCGAGTTAATTTCAGATATAAATATGTATAAGTATAGCTTTGTAATGAATCCTGCATGTTAGATATAAGTATTGCATTTGTAATGCCCCTTGTATATGGTATATATAATTATAACACTTGTAAGGTCCTTTTTAGACATACATGTATATAAAATTGCATATGTAAGGTATCTAAAATAGGACATTCCCCTTTTACAAACGAATGCAATATTATTGTTTATTTTTACAGGATGGTGGTGGAAAAGGAAGCATTGCAAACATTGTAAGTGGGGTGGAGGTATATACGGTGGCGGCGGTGGCGGCGGTGGCGGCGGTGGCGGAGTCTTTGGTGGCGGAGTCTTTGGTGGCGGATTAGGCGGTGGTTACGGTGGTGGGTATGGCGGCGGTTACGGTGGTGGATATGGCGGCGGTTACGGTGGTGGATATGGCGGCGGCTACGGTGGCGGTTACGGTGGCGGTGGCGGTGGAGGTGGCGGTGGAGGTGGTGGTGGCGGCGGCGGAGGCGGCGGTTACGGTAGATGGCATAGAAAGAAATACGGTGGATAATTGGATCTTTACATTCCAGCTTGATAAATGAAAGAAGTACGAACTGTAAATTCTAAGTGAAAAAGGATTATAACACTATAATGGTTTTATTCTGAAATGCCACTAATAAAGATAATTATCTTGCAATGCTACAGTGACGTGTTTGTTTCTTTATTTATAATAAGAAAAATATAGTATATATATTGTCCTTCATATACTGGACCCTTACTATGAAATATGTAAATACATGTCAATATAGATTGACTAAGAACATGAGTTTTTCAAAAAATAAGGTTGTGTTGAAAAACATATCACAGAAGTCATACTTATAGTGGGAGCAGTGTAATCGTGTTTATATTGTACTATCAACATTTCATAATATCTAATCGTAATAATGGTATAGGTTTCTTTTAACAGCAACTTCTAGTTGTAACGAATTGCACTTAAGATCTATCACATAGTGCACGTTACAACGCAAACAGAAAGACATCTTATATATGTGTGCAAAATATAACCGCCTGCAAATAAATGATTCTGTATTCAACATTGTTTCATTAATCATCTGCAAAATATGTTGAAGATACGTTGGATCTATTTGACACAACACCGCATTACGTGGTCCGAGTATTAACTTTCATATCCCATCCAACCTCTTCTCCAAGAAGCAAATACGGGGTTATCTGGGGCAAAATGCGACAACCTGTTTAAAACTACCTTTTACTTATTTAATGTTTTAAATTTACAATATGCTAACTTTTTAAGCCGAAATTAAGGTTTTATTTCATACCCAAGCCAACCCCGTACTTGCTTCTTAAAGAAGAGGTTGGATGGGGTATGAAAGTTAATACTCGGACAATTAAGAATGTTTCATAACGTGTTTTATTGTCGAAATATCCATTATAAAATCCTGGTAATATAAGCTTTCCCATCGTTTAATGGAAGTAAACGGGACTTCAAATGATCATTAACACTCTTCATACACATGATGCAACGTTTCAACGTCGTGAATTTTAATTCTTTACCACAAAATCAAATGAACATCACGATGTGAATTCAATTTCAATTAAAACATCATATAATACCTTTTGTCGAGCGAAAACACTGAAAAGTGTTGTTTTGACACGGGTGGATTTGTAAATTCGTTGTCTTTGGCAAAGACATTGTCCTTTTAGTAGTATCTGTCTGTGTGTATGACGTTATCATAAAAAATGTCGAATAGGAAAATAATAATAAAATGCAGAATTTAAGGACGATCATTACAAAGATGAATAAAAGGAAAGAGATGACATAACAAACATATTGGGTTTACAATAGGGTTCCCACCTTGGAACGGTCAGTAGCAAACTACACCTCTGGTGGTTTAAACCATGTTTTGGGGTAGTGCCAAACCTCACTCTTACCCTGTGGGATGAAAATATAAAACTATTTATTAAATATACGGGAAGACTTTAAAACGTTGCACAAAGGCACAAACAACATTAACCCCTGATGCAGATGATTACAATGTTATTGAAATTGCAATGAGCATGCGCATTATTGTTGTGGAGACCACTGTTATTTGCCAGTTTACGTCTTTGCTAAGGACATACCAGTAACGCAGTGGAGTGAGTGAGACTCAAATCCGTGTTCTCCGAACGTTGGATTCAGGGTCCATCATATTATCCATTGGGCCACTGCGGTCCCAAAACAAACAACAATAACAGGTATATAAGTGTTATACGCTTATAATAGTATTATAATAAACTTTAAGACGAGAATATGTGACAATGGCATACCGACATTGCAAGCGCTTGATTTACATTTTCTTATACATGTAAATTATACAAAAGTAAACATCGAATAGGAAAAGTAGCATTCAAGTACGACAGTCAACCACAGTCACACACAGAAACAAACAACAACTATAAAGATGACTAAAATCAAGATATGAAATCCCAAACACAAAAGGGTTGACAATAGGGCTACCGCCTTGGAAAGGCATTGCTTCTAAAACAAAAATATAAAAGAAATACATATCTTAAGGAGTGAAAACAGAAACCTAACCAACGAGATACACAGACTCTAAAGCAGAAACGACTTAAACAAAGACTATACATGCATGCAGCTTAAACTTGAAATTGAGTATAAGGAAACTAATCATTACCAACGTTGTTGCAAATTTACCATTATACTAACTGAAGTCTAGATTAATTAGTCAAATTACACTTACATTAGAGAAACAGAATAATTAAACGTGTGCACTAGCTGCCCAATGAAATGGAACATATCGAGTAACTATAAGCAATGTAGCGATTTCCAGAATCTACGGCGGTCTACTGAGAAAGAGGTAAACGCATAAAACGTATCTACTGTCTGCAAAACCATGCAAAGTCCGTTTGATAAACTGCTTAATATTTAAAAATGGGCCTAAATGCACTTTAAAATTTAAACCTATCAAACGATTAACTGCCATTTTGTTTATGACCTTTTGCATATGTGCAATACAAAGTATTGCGTCTGAACATAAAGATATCCATTCTTCGGATGGGAACAGGTAGTGTATAAACATACTTTATTCTATCGTTTAACGTATGTCTGTTATAACCAGTTTAAACCCAGGATATCTTAGATAAATTTCCATAATATATTTAAGCTATAACAAAAATGTAATATTTAAATGATTAATGGTACTACTCTTACAAAGACTCAATTTCAAATAAAATAATAGTCATTGAGGTTAATGAAAGTGTATCAATCTTAAAGACTATCGAGAAATCGTAATATGTGATAAACGTGGTGAAAGTGTATCAATCTTAAAGACTATCGAGAAATCGTAATATGTGATAAACGTGGTGAAAGTGTATCAATCTTAAAGACTATCGAGAAATCGTCATATGTGATAAACGTGGTGAAAGTGTATCAATCTTAAAGACTATCGAGAAATCGTAATATGTGATAAACGTGGTGAAAGTGTATCAATCTTAAAGACTATCGAGAAATCGTAATATGTGATAAACGTGGTGAAAGTGTATCAATCTTAAAGACTATCGAGAAATCGTAATATGTGATAAACGTGGTGAAAGTGTATCAATCTTAAAGACTATCGAGAAATCGTAATATGTGATAAGCGTGGTGAAAGTGTATCAATCTTAAAGACTATCGAGAAATCGTAATATGTGATAAACGTGGTGAAAGTGTATCAATCTTAAAGACTATCGAGAAATCGTAATATGTGATAAACATGGTGAAAGTCTATCAATCTTAAAGACTACCGAGAAATCGTAATATGTCATAAACGTGGATAGTCGCGGTAATAAACCATGTAGCAAGCTTGATGACAATTTTACTGTCACTTTTATGACCCGCAATAAAACGCTCACGCCCTTTCTATATAATTGTAAAAAAATACAAGCTTGTGGTCAAGTTTAAGGCATTACCATATAAAGAAATTAGATATAAAATTAGAACAGAAAATATAGCAGTCTGGGAATGGAGTCAACCAAAAAACAAGTATCTAAACAAACAACAATTCAAGAATAAATACAAGGCAAGCTATGTGATACCAAAACTATAAAAGGGTTGACAAAAGGGGTATCGCCTTGGAGAAGTAACTGGCAAAAAGGCCGATGGGAGTTAAAATCACAGTTCCCAGCCGATTCTTTCAATCATTGCGTGTTCCCGTCTTAATTCTATTAAGCGACGGGGAAGCTTATATTAGCAGGATTTTATAACGGATATTTAGGCAACAAACATGTTTAAAAACATGTTTTACTGAAAAATGTGATAACCTGTTTAAAATTCCCTATTAAACGTTTTAATTTTACAATATGCAAACTTTTTAACCCGAAATTAAGGTTTTATTTCATACCCCAGCCAATCCCGTTTTCGCTTCTTGGATAGGGTATAAACGTTAATACTCGGACCACGTAATGACTTTACAGGTTGCTCAGATATGATGATCGATTCCGCGTCAACATTTAAATTGTATTACTAGAGTGTATGTCCCTTTTTCTTCATATCTTAAAGACATGTACAGTTGTTCGCGGATTGTTTTCAGCTGAAGTATCCGTGTGTCATGGACACATTTATATTTGAACTATTGGTATGTTAAATAGTAATCATTTGATATATACTTCAGTAGAGCTCACACATTATCTGAACTTTGATTGACATTTCACTTGTGATGTTCCTGCTTCGCATTTTCATAGAAGTTTGCTTAAATTACAGCTACAGACCCAGTTGCGTTCAAGTACACAAAACATGTATTCCGTTTGCCTTTTGTTTGCGTTTCATTTGCGCTCAGTTTCCGCTCCGTTTGCATTCCGTTTGCATTTCATTTTTACAAATGCATTTTTTTTTAAATGTAAATCATTTGCGTTCTTAAATGCATTCGGCGTTTATAAACGAAACTATGCGTTCATTTACATGCTCGGAGCGAACGCAACATAATGTGTACGTTTAAATGCACAAACGGAGAAAATGCATTTGCATTCGTTCGTTCAGCGTTGACGAATAGCAACATCTCTCTCTTAAATTACGCATGATATTTAGTCATGCGATGTTTATCATGATTCGGCGACTAATGTTTTTTTGTTGTTTTTTTATAGTTTTATTCAGACACTTGTGTACATACATACATGATATAAATACGTGTACATGCATACATGATATAAATACAAACACATTTTAGGCAAAAATTGCATATAAGAATACATTCGATGAAACTAGATTGAGAAGAACAGACACAGACATGGAATGAAATCTGCACAAACTAAAGTAACATTAATATACACCTTTAAAGCATCAGTATTAAAAGGTGGAATAAACGTTGTGAATATTATGGTTTAATTGTTAAAGATATTATTCACAGTGTTCCATCTTGCACTGATAGCATTATATTTCTTTTCAGGGTACATAAACAATGAGAATAACTCAAATGCTCAATAAAAACGCTATAATTTGGGAAGACATTGTTTCAGTTTACAAGAGTAGACATAACTTTAAAAAAATGAGAAGACAAATATTAATTATCAAGTATATGACGTTTTCATTCTGTTCAACATATAGGAGGATTTCCTGGGGTTTTATTTTCACATCAATACAACATTGATTCTTCATTTGTTCCAAGAAACGTAAAAGTACATTTTTTGGATACAAACATTCATAAAATAAATGTAAAACAGTTTCTTCCGAGTTGTTATAAAACTTACAAAGTTCTGTTTCGGACATTTTGCACTGACAAAGTTTGGCATTGGTAAACAAAATACGATGAAATATATTGAACTGCAGGCTCTGCAGATAGGTATCATCAGTTATTTTAAAATTGTGTTCGTATAAAACGTCCCAGTACTCAGGTTGTAAGGCTTCTTTATTCCATTTTTGCTGGGATTTGTTAGGTGTTTCTGCAATGTTTTTTAAGAATTCTTGATTAAAAGTTAAGTTAACCTTTTTTGTTGCCTTTAATTTGTTGATATTTTTATTTATAGGATGTTCAATTCTAGTTTCATGTTTAATACTTGTTTTCCATGTATTTGGAATTGAATTGAGTAGACCATAGTATATAGTAAATGGAATCCGTATGTCATATTTACCTGAAAATTCTGTATAGGACAATAAGTTACACTGTTCACTAACAATGTCATTTATAAAGAACACCCACTTTTAACAAAAAGCTTTAACGATATTTAAATCCCAGGGTAAAGCAATATTTGAGTTATAAAATAAAGGTTCTGATAACATTTCAATTGCGTTTGTAATACATTCACAGTCTAAACAAGCCCATGAATGCATTACATTTTTTCAAAACCCTTTTTGATAGTTTGCTATTTTATTAATTCCATCTTTATGGAGATACCACACTTTATATCCACCAAACTCGTCTAGATCATTTAGCACAAGTGTTTTCCACGGTGAGAATATTTAAGGATCTAAAAAAATTTAACCCATACTAGTTTCAGTGACTGGCTTAGTGATTTTATATGTGGAAACTTAAGACCACCATTTTTTATTGAATTTATTATAACCTTTCGTTTAATCTTATCCATTTTCCCCGACCATACGAATTTAAGAAAAATATTTTGAAATTCTTGGAAAATGTGATCTGTTGTGTCCGGAAGGACAGTTTAGCAGTCAATTATGATGGGAAGTGCAAGCGTTTTGATAACTGTTGTTTTGCCAATAGGCGTAAGATTTCTAAAAAACCAGTGTTTAACAGATTTTTCATTTTATTAAGTTTACCATGATAATTATTTATAAAATAGTTGTCTTTATCTAAGTTATAAGTTATTCCTAGAATTTTAAAATCTCCTTTATAATTCCAGATCACTGGTTTATCAGTATGAAGTTTTTCGCGACAACCTTTTCTTCCTCCTATCCATATAATTTGAGTTTTGTCAAAATGTATTTTTAAACCGGAGCAAAGGTAAAATGTGTCCACTATTTGAAGGTCAGAATTGAATGATTTTTCATCATCCTCTAGAAAAAGAGAGGAGTCCTCGGCATATTGGTTTAATAAATATTCAAAGTCTCTTACACGTATAACATTTATATCGGGGTGATATTTCAAAGCAGCACTTACAAATTCAACACATATTATAAAAATATACGGAGAAAGAGGATCGCCTTGTCGAACAAGTCTTTGGATTGAAAAAAAATCTGAACAATGTCTGTTATTCAGTACTCAACTAGATACATTATAATAAAAAGTGTGAAACGAATTTAAAATTGAATCTCCAAGATAAGGAAACGTAAACATTTTTCTATAAATTCCTTTTTTAAAGAATCAAAAGCTTTTTCAAAGTCTAGTAAAACAAGAAGTGCGGGTATATTTTCTTCATCACATTTTAAAATAAGGTCAGATATAAGTCGTGTTAAATCACCCATTTGTCGTCCCTTTAGAAACCTTGTTTGACTTTCCGATATTAGTTTTGGGAGTATTGATTTAAATCGATTGGCAATAGCTGAGGATGCAATTTTCCCATCCACATTTATAAGCGAAATAGGTCTCCAGTTTTTTAAAATGCAGTTTTGATTTACCTTTCTTAGGAAGACAAGTGATCACACTTTGCCTTTGAGTAACTGATAACGACTTGAAATTGTATCCTTGATTCAAAGATCTAACCATAAAAATACCAATATCTGTCCAAAAGAACGTACAAAATTCAGCTGTAAAGCCAACTAATCCTGGCGATTTATCATTTTTCATCCTTTTTAAAGCATTTAAACATTCATTTACGCTAAGAAGTCCCTAGGGACGAGTCGCGTTCTTCTTCGTTTAACTTGTTTGAAATAGGATTGTTTGTATAAAAAAATAAACGTTCGTTTTCCTGTGATAAGGGTATTAAAGGTTTAGAGCTGTAGAGAGTTTCATAAAATTGTTTTTACTCTTTAAGTATTTCTTTTAAGTCTGTTGTTTCATTTCCATAACTTTTGGTATTTTTTGGTATTAATTTTTCTGTGTATTGCCTTTTTTCTAAATTTCAGAAGTATTTAGTAGATTTTTCCCCTTCTACTTTCCATTTAGCTTTTGTTCTTAAAATAATTCCCCTTATTCTTTCATCCCGGATTGTTTTTAACTCTATATGTAATGATCAATTTCGTTTTTAACAGAATTGTCCCCATTGTCTAATAAAACATTGTTTAAGTTTAGTTTCTATTTCATTTTCTTTCTTATTTTTCTCTCGTCTTAAAAAGGAAGCAAACTATATTGTTTTGCCCCTAATCATAAGTTTAAGCGTTTCCCAGAATAGTTGATCATCTATATTAAATCGTATTTCTTGTTCATCATTTAAATTGTTCACTTTATATTGGTCTATTGTTTCAGAAATTGTTTGTTTGACAATATTTACAAATTCGGCATTAGTTAATAAGCTGTTATTAAATTTCCATGTACCGCGGTCCCGTTGTTGATCAATAAATAATAAGTGCACAGAAATGGCTGAGTGGTCAGATTTATAACTAATATCAATTGAACATTTCTCGACGCAATCTTGAAAGTCAGACGAGACAAGGAAATAGTCTAAGCGTGCCATTTTATTAAAAGGGCCCCTCCAAGTGTACCTTTTGCTGTTGATATTACTAATTCTCCAGATGTCATGTAGATCTAAAAGTTCCATAATGCTTAAAATTGTTTTATTTGATTTTATGTTATTTTTGTGTTTATATCTCGTAATTTAATGGCACGTTCCAATCGCCACCGATAATAAAAGAAGTATTACCGAAACTTTCAACAACATTAAAAAAATCCTGAAAAGATTGAGGTTTGTCTGCATTTGGTACATAAACTACAGCAATAGTCATCCTTTGCTCTTGTATTGTTACATCTAAAACTATGAAATTCCTCAAAGGATCGATAAATTCATTATTTACAGCATAACTAAATGTATTTTTAAAGAGAATAGCCGTACCTCTACCTGAGCTAGAGAATGAGGAACATTTTGCATCAAAGCCCCATTCGGTCTTCCATTTGTTTTACATTTCTTTTGTTGAGTGTGTGTCAACAAGAAAAGAAATGTAATATCTATCACTGTACCTTGAAAATATGTCTCTCCTCTTTAATTGATCACAAACCCCTACAGTGTAATTAAGTTTTATATTACTCATTTATAATATCTTACATAATTTAAAATAGTATAATTTGTAAAGATGTCATGCATGTTGAACTATATTTAATGTAAACAATGTAACATGTGTTCAATCTGTTGTTCATAATTGTTGAGCTTCTACATGTATAATGTAAATGATGGATTTTCATTGACAAAACGGTAAATTCTAAAAATAGTGTACACAACAATATCCGTTTTTTCTAATATGGCAAAACATTTTCTCCTCTGCATATCACACTTTGTACTCGTTCGTACTTTGGCTGTGTTAAAATCAGTGACTTAGCCATGGGTATGTCGCATAATTTTAAATATTTGGATCAAAATGTTGACAAGGTAGGTCCTAAAATGGTTAATATCAGGCTTATTTAGATAAAATCAAACGTGGTTAGTATAATATATATGGTTCTAGCTGGCACTAGATTGCCTATTGATCTATATTTGTCTAGCCGTTTTTGAAAAATAATATCTATATCGGACAATAATCGTATTGATAATAAAAGGCATTATATCTACACAACATTACTTGACCATTAATAATACAGGATATCAGCTAAATTTTATTTGTGATGCATATACAAATTGTTAAAATCAATATACTATGATACCAAACTGCCAAAGTGCTCCATAGCGAATACACCAACGAAAAAACATATTTATTTGTCTATTTTCAAGCCCCACTTTTTTTTTTACCAGAACATACATTATATCGGACAAACAGTAACACAATCGTATTGACACTTAGAGAAATTACGTTACACTCAACCCGTACTTTCTTTCAAGTTATAATTAAATGGACATTAACAAACAGTAGCACATATTAATAATCAAAATATATATATTTACACACTTTAATACTACCCGAGCCAGCTAGCGAAGTTATCAAAATACTCCACTGTAAATAGCTAACGGTTACAATGACACCTTGAACCATTTACTGTTATTTATTCATCAATTAGTATTATTATTGTTGTTATTGTTAATTGTTAATAATAATAATAATATCTGTTATTACTTATTATTAAGTAGCATTCTAGGTACATATAATTCACATATACCTATGTTGATACATGTTGCACTAATGTGTATGTGATAATATGGAAGAATGGGTCCTTTTGTTGATATTGTTTGGTGATGCACATTGATGATTATTCTATTTTCTAATGCGGCTGTTTTTATCAACATTATTTTAGTTTTATATTGAAATAATATAAAGTATATAAGTATAAAATTTCTGGGCCTAGAAGAGGATATGTACAGATTAGCAGACGACATCAAACATAAACAGATAAAGAAAATGTACCGGTCCAATACTAGCGGCTCCTCTGATGTAGGTAAATACGAATACATGTTACAGTCAACAAACACAGCTGAACAGCATGTTTTACCAAAAATCAAAAACGTACTTAGGGGGACACGTAATTTTATAGGACATTTTACTTTTCCCACCACCTATAGTATGGCGTTAAAATCCAAGTACTCTGGTGATGTCATAAATTCTATATATAACTGTCCGAGCAGGAAATGTAACTTTCACAGAAAACAGTCAACCAATTAACACGCTTTAAAACAAATTACAATGGCAAGGTTAATAAGAAGCAAGGCATGTAACATCACAAATACAAAAGGGTTGACATTAGGTATATCGCCCTGAAACTGTCAGTGACAAAAAATGGTCTCTGGAGGTTTGAAACCAGGTTCTAGGGTGCTCCAAAACTCACTCTTATCCTATTACCATCCAATAAAACGGGAAAGTGTAAATAAATAAATCCCGCCAGGCTATATCCTCTAACAAACTAGGCAACGTTAATGGGCAATATATCACAGAGACGTAACGAAGAGTTGACGTATACATTTCAAAATGATTTGACTAATGAGTATTAAGTTGCTCTAATACCGTTCTGGCAAAATGTGACAAAAGACTCATTGCTTGCTTTATTAGGATACGGTTTAATCTCAAAGTATCGGTGAGATTTTATTTTGATTGAAGTTTACGTACGCTGATAATTATATACAAGGTTGTGTAATGGCAAGTATTTTTATTTATGATAATATCATCTGCAAAAGTCAAACAAAAAGAGTAGCTTTCACAATAAGCAACAAGTACTTAGACTAAGTGTATATATTGATATACTAGAACGTTAAAAACAGCTCACTGAAAATAAACAAAGATTTGGGGTTCCTTGGAAACACTCTAAAAGTAGATATAAAAGTCAAATAGGAAATATAGCATTCAAGGACTACAATCAAAAAACAAACAATACTTATACAGAAGGATAAAAGGCAATATATGATATTACAAATATACGTAAAAGGGGTGATAACCGGACTATCGCCTTGGAACGGTCAAGAAAAAAAGAAGGCCGCTGTGGGTTTAAATCATGTTCTAGGCTTCACCAAACTTCACTCTTACCCTATTTCATTCCACTTAAACGGGAAAGTGTCTATAAAATATTCCCACCAGGTTATATTCTCTAACAAACAAGGCAACAGTAATAGGCAATATAGGTATAAAATAAACGATCATGTATATATGAAGATAAAGCAACAAGAGACTAGAAAACCACAAAGCAAGTACTCAATGACTTGAAAGAAACCATAGCAACAGTAGAACAAGCCGTTAATGATACGACAAGACAAGCTTTAAGACAAACATCAAAAGCTTTGAGGATTTAGGTAGAAATCATCATAGGGTCCATAATCTGTCTGGGCATCAAGAAAGCATAGTGGCAAACTGTAAATGGGTCAATCATTAAACATGTAGTGAGTTGCAACAGGTTAAGGGCATAACCTCTTTTGATAAACGTTTTATCATGTTTCGTAAAGATTAAATGAATTTCAAAGTGATTATGACCAAGGATCTTACGAAATTTCCAACGCTTGTGGCAGAAGAATTTTTAAATTACTTCATTTTTTAAAAGTAGATCAGGTTTAGGATTATACAAATGTTTTACGAAGTGTATGGTAATTGTAGCCCTGCTGGAGTATCTTCTTTATATAACAATTATTAAGTCCTCAACAAGACTACAAGCTAAAGAAAAACAAATAAGTTGAGAAACAAAGACTCCATAAGAAGTAGCTCTGGGAACATCCCCATGTCATTGGGGATAATTAACACTCAAAATTAAAAAACCTCTCTCGTGTCATAGATTTTACTGATTAGTTCACCAATTTCAGTAGCGAGATGTAAATTAAGAAAAGAAGCGATTGTATCAGCAATGTTAGCTTTGTTGAGTTGAAGTTCTTTAGGATAGATAGTATTAACCCTAGTAAACAAAAAAGGATTGTCAATGTTAAATATGTCATCCAATACACATCAATAGTTTACTCCTGTCACAAAATGATCTTGGGTAGAGCGTATTGGTCGTACATAGCTCTTGAAGACATTTGTGAATGTCATGCTCACCCATTGTACAGTTGAAACATATTCATCATTTGCATAATATATCCATGTTCTATGGGAAAGCGAGATTTTGCATAACGTTGGTGCCGGAGCTAATGCATGGCCGTTCAATAAGTGTATATGTGCGTTAATGCATGTAACATTATAAATATTTTAAAATGCATCTCTCTAATGGGCAAATTGTTTAAGGGTCCTTTCATGTACATGATATAGATATGAAAATTGCTTCTGTTGCCACGTGTGTCGCGGAATGAACGTGGGAAATGATTGTTTGGGCGGGACGTTGGATTATTTTCTAGTAGTGGCCGGGAATGTTGAAAGTTGCTTTGCTTGGAGCTGTCGGTTGGTGATGTTGTAAACATGCGGTCAACTTTTATATGTTTCTCAAACATTAACTTAATACATCTAGCATATGAAGTTAACTTTTTATATATGATTATAGTAGTTGATCATTCATTATAATACAAGATTAAATTCATAACATTTTATATTAGGAGACTGGTTAACGGTGAGATGATATATCGTATATATGCTTCACCACAAAACCTCGTTGGAGGCTAATCATCTTGTCATCAACCTTATAGAATAGGAGGCTTCTGATGACAATCAAGGCTTATTGGAGTCGTGCATCGTGATCATCAATAAATGCGCATCAAATACCTCTCGTTAGATCATAATTATTGGTAATGTAACTGATCATAAACATTGTTGTAACTTCAACAATACTTTCGTGTCCTCTATAGACAGTCGACGTATTCAGTATTCGTGATAATTATACGTTCATAAAAATAGTATTTTTCATCTTTCATCTGTGTATTCGTTTGTTTTTCTTTGATAATTGTATACATATTTAACGAATTTTGAAAGTTTGCATTACACTTATATAAATGCAGTCACCGACAATGATTCTTTCCTGAGTTAGTCCCAACCACTAGGGTCATCTTGCGACAACTCGTGAATCATCGATTATGAATTACATTTTCTTGTGTTGACTTTGAATGATTGTCATACACATTAATGAGTTTGCAATCCCACCGCAAATTTCAAAATAATGATTCCCCTGCCCACACCCCACCCAATCGTGTATAAAATTAATAATACCATCTTGAAGTGTAATTCATTGTTACTGCAAAAGCGATCTGCAAATTAATTGTCGATCCAATATTTCCCAAATTCGTTTCTAATATCTGACCACACATACACATACATACTTTTCTTAAATAAATAGAGAGAGGTAGATTTTAACCGAACCATAATACACACTTCAACGTCATGAGTTACTTAAACCGCAACATTTTAATATAAATGTTAACGTCTTGAATTGTTTAACCTACAGCCTACGAACCTCTTCAATAGCATGACTTAGAATATAACATGGCTTCAATATCATGACTTGTTTAAACCGAAACATACACTACATTTAACTCAGAAACCTTAGAGATATACGAATCAAGGGACATTGTCAAAAGTTTTAAGTATATATATTTAATTCAATATGCCATATTGTGTATTGTGTAATAAGAAACCGCGAGCATGCAATATATGTTTGTTTTATGACGTACAACGCATTGGAAATTGATACACTGTATGTAATTGGTGCGTTGTTTTAGTTATTGTCCATAAACTATATCAGATCATGTCTACTTAATCGGCTGTTTCAGGCAAACTGGTATACTTAAGAGATACTTATTTCTTTCAAACTGGGACGGTATGTGAGTGTTTTTACGGTCTGAAATTTCGTTTCACGGCGAGGCGGTAGCGGAGCTGTAAAACGTAATTTCAGACCATAAAAACACGTGTTGGTGTATAATTTGCGTGAGTGTTTTGTTTTTACAATGCAGATGACGGTTTTATCACTGCTTTTGTGCAAATAAACTGTTGATGGAGCAATTAGCTGAATAACATTGCAACATTTGGATGATAACTTTGTTTTTGAATGCAAATTTGTATTGCATTCGATATTGCATTCGAGTAATGCTGCGAAGCAGTGTACGAGATGTTGCGAATGGGGTTTTACGTTCGCAAATTTGAGATGTTAACCAATGGAGCAACGTGTTACATTATAGTTGCATTAGGATGAGATATATTTGATCGATTGTTTTTTTATTATTCACTATTGTTACCACTTCTGAGATGTAAAATCAGTAATGCATTTGATATTGCTATAGTGAATAACAAGCCTCGTTATACTTTGTTAATTCAATATTGCCTATATTCTTCTGATATTGTTTTCTTGACTCCTTTATTTATATTGAGAATTGAAAATTATATGTAATTTTTAAAAAACAAATAATTGCAGAGACGCTGTCTTAGCCAAACTTCCAAATCTCGCAACCATATTATACCCATGAGTAGTTTTTTTAGGTTGTAATTATTTATTGTGCGATATTAAAAAATAAACATTATTTTATATTATGAAATCTATGCATTGCCTCTACTCTGAGGCTCACCGAGTTTTTTCTCATATTTTGATTTTGGAAAGAAAAAGAAACAATAACCCATCCTGTGTTATAAATTTGTATATAAATCCATTATCAAGCCTTGATAAAAGCCTTGATAATGGACCAATGTTTCAGGAATGTTTTAAAGGATTAATAAACATAACTTCCAAAATTATGTTTTTTTCTAAAAGAACACAAGAAGGTTAATTAGGAAAGACCAAGAGATAAGCAAGGGTATGTTATTTCTGATAGTAAGATAAGCGTTGCATGTCCCAGAATAAAAACATTCAGTTTATTTGCTACAGTTTGATACTGGAAAAATCAACTAAGTAAATTATATCTGTACTCCAGTTCCACAGATAGCAAGGTATTGACTCCACATGGTTTCAGACTTATTAATTTTTAAGTTTTTATATGCGATTAGTTTCTCAACTTTGTACACAGATATTATATACGTTTTAAAAAAGTTAAGCTGTGGAATTTGACGTTGCATCTTGTTTTGATAAATGTAAAGTTTTGCTTGCATGATGATTTTACTCAAAACTGCCACGGTATCAAATTTACAATTTACAAATAAATCTGTTTCTGTTAAAGTTACGAATGCTGTATTGCATTTTTCTGTAATATAAGTTTGAAGTTTTGACCAGAATTCTTTTACTGTTCCACAGTTCCAAAACAGATGTTGGATAGTTTCAGGTGCATTATTGCAAAAGCTGCACGTATCGTTATTAATAATATTCATTTTAGATAAAAGGTAATTTGTTCCAAGTATCCTATGGTTGATTCTAAATTGGAACCAAAGAAACTTAGGATATTTTGTTATTTTATAAGGTAAGGCATATAATCTTTCAAATTCAAAGTTTGGAACACTAACTACTTCATTTTTCCATTTACTTAATGCTTTGGGATATACATTATTTCTAATCATGATGTCAGCAGCGTTTTTTTTCACCATTTTGGGAAAGGGTCCGTGGCCGGTCAAATTGGGAAAAAAAACGCTCGTTTTTTCACAGAATTGGGAAAAATGTTGTTTTTGTATTTTGTTAAATATTACATATTTATTGATAATTTACATAATAAAATATTTTCACAACTGTAATGTTTCAAGTTTTTATTGTACTTGACGGTGTTGTTACAGAATAATTTCCCTGTTTTTGTTGTCCCTGAAATGTTAACAATGCTGTTAAGTTCATTGTCATTTAGGGTTGCACCAGATTCTCTGCATATTCTCATGACCGAGGAAAGAGTTTCCAGGCCCAGACGATTTCTGTTATTCGTCCTTTATTTAGTATTAACCCATCGCTCACTGAGGCACTTGTTACATTGTAGAATATCCCAGGAGAAAAATTAACGGAAAAACAACTTCGATTCGGGAATGTTTTAGAACCGCCCCCGTAACCTTCACCGTATCTGCCACCAAAACCACCACCGCCGCCGCCACCTCCACCGCCACCGTATTTCTTTTAATACCTGCCACGGTATTTCTTACTATGACCGCCACCGTATTTCTTTTTATAACCGCCTACAGATCCACCACCGCCGTAACCGCCACCGTCGCCATAACCTCCACCGTATCCGCCACCAAAACCACCACCGCCACCGCCGCCGCCGCCGCCTCCACCGCCACCGTATTTCTTTTTATTACTGCCACGGTATTTCTTTCTATGACCGCCACCGTATTTCTTTTTATTACCGCCTACAGATCCACCACCCCCGTAACCGCCACCGTCCCCGTAACCTCCATCGTATCTGCCACCATCACCACCACCATCACCGCCACCGTAACCGCCGACGAAACCACCACCGCCGTCGCCTCCGCCACCTCCACCGCCACCGTATTTCTTTTTATTACTGCCACGGTATTTCTTTCTATGACCGCCACCGTATTTCTTTTTATAACCGCCTACAGATCCACCACCACCGTAACCGCCACCGTCCCCGTAACCTCCACCGTATCTGCCACCATCACCACCACCATCACCGCCACCGTAACCGCCGACGAAACCACCACCGCCGCCGTCGCCGCCGCCACCACCGTCGCCGCCGCCACCACCGTCGCCGCCGCCGCCTCCAACGCCACCGTATTTCTTTCTATGACCGCCACCGTATTTCTTTTTATAACCGCCTACAGATCCACCACCCCCGTAACCGCCACCGTCCCCGTAACCTCCATCGTATCTGCCACCATCACCACCACCATCACCGCCACCGTAACCGCCGACAAAACCACCACCGCCGTCGCCTCCGCCACCTCCACCGCCACCGTATTTCTTTTTATTACTGCCACGGTATTTCTTTCTATGACCGCCACCGTATTTCTTTCTATAACCGCCTACAGATCCACCACCCCCGTAACCGCCACCGCCCCCGTAACCTCCACCGTATCCGCCACCAAAACCACCACCGCCACCGCCACCATAACCGCCGACGAAACCGCCACCGCCACCGCCACCGCCACCGCCATAGCCGCCGCCGCCACCGCCACCGTATTTCTTTTTATAACTGCTACGGTACTTCTTTCTATGACCGCCACCGTATTTCTTTTTATAACCGCCTACAGATCCACCACCCCCGTAACCTCCACCGTATCTGCCACCAAAACCACCACCATCACCGCCTCCGTAACCGCCGACGAAACCACCACCGCCGCCGCCGCCACCACCACCGTCGTCGCCTCCGGCTCCACCGCCACCGTATTTCTTTTTATAACTGCCACGGTATTTCTTTCTATGACCGCCACCGTATTTCTTTCTGTACCCGCCTACAGATCCACCACCCCCGTAACCGCCACCGCCCCCGTAACCTCCACCGTATCCGCCACCAAAACCACCACCGTCACCGCCACCGTAACCTCCGACGAAACCGCCACCGACGCCGCCACCGTCGCCGCCTTCGCCGCCGCCGCCACCTCCACCGTATTTCTTTTTATAACTGCCACGGTACTTCTTTCTATGACCGCCACCGTATTTCTTTCTATAACCGCCTACAGATCCACCACCCCCGTAACCGCCACCGCCCCCGTAACCTCCACCGTATCCGCCACCAAAACCACCACCGTCACTGCCACCGTAACCGCCAACGCCGCCGCCGCCGCCGCCGCCGCCGCCGCCGCCTTCGCCACCGCCGCCACCTTCACCGCCACCGTATTTCTTTTTATTACTGCCACGGTATTTCTTTCTATGACCGCCACCGTATTTCTTTCTATAACTGCCTACAGATCCACCACCCCCGTAACCGCCCCCGCCCCCGTAACCTCCACCGTATCCGCCACGAAAATCGCCGACGCCACCGTAACCACCGACAAAACCGCCGCCGCCACCGTAACCGCCACCGCCTCCGTAACCTCCATAGTATGCGACACCAAAACCGCCGCCGAGTCCACCGCCGCCACCATATCCAATACCGCCACCGCCTCCACCCCACTTACATTTTTTGCAATGCCTTTTGTTCCACCACCCTGCAAAAAAACAACAACACTATTATATTCTTTTATAAACGGAGGAAGTGTCACAAGTGTTGATTTTAGAGGCTGCCCATATGGAATGCTATGTATGTCTAAAATGGCCCGTACAACTGTATGAAATATACGCTATACAAGGGACGTTACAAACGCAGTACTTATATCGGGCATACAAGATGCATTACACATGCAGTGCCAATTAATAAAGGACTTTACACATACATTGCTTATGACCGTACACATGTAATGATTATATATAGTTTATTTTCATACAAAAGGCCAAAAGGCCCATCAGTACACAATGTACAATATGGTTACTCTATTAACAATTGTCAATGGTACTCAATTTTCACATAATTTAAAAATCCATTTGTTTAAATGACATAATTCAAAATTATTCAACTTCAAAATAGGTTAAAAAAACTCCTGTTATAAATATACTCGTTATATCCTCTTACAAATGCAAAAACACTCTTTATGGTAAGCGGAGGGATATATTTATCTGAAGTAATACGTTTCATTTCTTTTTTTGAAACTTTTAAACACATATGATGCTAAATGTTTAACAGTTTTTGCTTGTTCAGACCTTAACAATTCTATGAATTTTAGAATATTTGAGCGTTTTCAATAATAACTGTTTATGTAAACATGGTAAACTATGCGTAGTTCATGATACAATGGACGTTCTAAACTAAAGTGAAATTCATCTTCAAGGGTGTTAAATAATTGACACTTTCGCTCATTAAACGGTATTTTGTCAAGCTTGTGCCATCTCCCTGTCTCTGCTTCGAGTCTGAGAGCTGAGACTATTAACCTAGTAAGTGCATACCTAATCTTATTTACATTAATTAAATCGAGGTAAGGTTTAAAACTAAAAGTGTAAAACAATTTATAACATCTTGCTCTAGAAGAATTTACAATATTATCATCCCATCCTTGTATAAAGGTATCCGTCAATCTCTGTTTAAAATTGTTTACAAAAACATTAATATTTCCAACTCCCTGAGAGAGCCATACATACTTAAACCCTAAATTTTCTAAAAGATTTTTAACCGATGATTCCCAGGATACTTTATGTGGATGAGCAGCTATATCAGCGAGCATCATGTTGTATGTCGTTTTGATGTATTTTAAATTATCACAATTTAATATTTTCAACCAAGAACGACGTATCATAGCCACTTATCTACGATATCTGATTGATGTCCTTCCTAACTCACCATATATAAAACTATTTTGAGTTTTAGTTCTTACTCCTAAAAGGTGCTTTCAAAAGTGTAAATGAACCCGTTCTATTGTTGTAGCATCTTGGTTGACGTCATGATAATTTCAGCCATTCCTGCACAACTCAACCTCATTCCCTACAGGCTATGAAAGTTCCATCAAAATCCGATCATAAATTAAGGAGATATAGCGATTACATGATTTCTTAAACGACGTCATTGGCGGCCATTATGAATGACGTCATGACATCAAAACGGTCAGCGTCGACTGCAATAATGACACTGATGGATTTTACATTAAAAAAACATGAAAAATGCTATCACTGAAAATAAAGCTTTTCATAACATTGTGACGTCACTGACGTCAAGACGTTATGACATAGAGACACGTTTTTACGTTCTTGCACAACAAGACCCTAAACCCTACAATCTTTGAAAGTTTCATAAAAAATCCGACTATAAATTTTTGAGATCTTGCGCTAACAATATTTGTATCATGACGTCACTGGCAGCCATCTTGGATGACGTCATGACAATTTTCGACATTCTCGCACAACTCAACCTCATTCCCTACAGGCTATGAAAGTTGCATTATCATCCGATAATAAATGAAGGAGATATAGCGATGACAAGATTTCTTAAATGACGTCATTGGCGGCCATTTTGAATGACGTCATGACGTTAAAATGGTCAGCGTCGACTACAACAATGACACTGATGGGTTTTACATTAAAAAAAAAAGAAAAATGCTATCACTAAAAAACAAACACTTTTCATACCATTGTGACGTCATTGACGTCAAGACGTTATGACATAGAGACACGTGTTTACGTTCTTGCACAGCTAGACCCTGAACCCTACAATCTGTGAAAGTTTCATTCAAATCCGGCTATAAATGTTTGAGATCAAGCTCTAACAAGATTTGTCTGATGACGTCACTGACGGCCATCTTGGATGACGTCATGACCCCGAAAGCTTCGGGGCACTATTCCAGCCTGAGCTCTACTAATGTGTAAAATTTTGACATGATGCGACTAATATTTCTATGAAAATTCAAGCTAAGAAGAAGAAGAAGAAGAAGAAGAAGAAGAAGAAGAAGAAGAAGAAGAAGAAGAAGAAGAAGAAGCAGAATAATAAGAATAAACAGAACGAAAACAAGAGTGAAAGTGGAAAGCACTAAAAATAATAAAAACGTGGAAAAATATCATATGCTACATGCAAATTCTGGTTTTGATAGAAAACCGATTCTAGAATAATTGAAAATGAACGCATATCTGAAAATAACTTTATGGAGTTATTTTTAAAAAAATAATATAAATTACCAGACATCTACAAAATGTAGATCAACATACTTAATAACAATGAAAATGAGAACACTGTCACGCAGAAACCACAGCACCCAAACGTAATGATGCAGTTGATATGCACTGTACAACAAACTAACAACAAATTAAATATCGAATGCACAACAAAGAGTGATGAAGGCAAGGATACCGACTAAGAACGGTCAAAAGGCAATGCGGCCTACTAGTTTTTTTAAATCGATGTTCTGTACACAACCTCGCTCTTATTGCTATTTTCAGTGCCCAAATTGACAAGGCAGTGTAAATAAACGTACATCACATAAACAGAAAAAACTAAATATTGCAATGATAATTCAAACTTACCTTGAGCTGGTGTGAGAAGTCCAATCACGCAGGCAACCAGCAGAATGAGTACAGCGACTCGCATGATGTCGTTGTACTGACGGCAGACCGATAAGACTGGTGAACAGGCAGAGGTTACAAATACTCTGACTGACAATGTTAACAAAAATGCAATGTCTTATATACTAGACCAGTCTTTGAAAAAAACATAAAAATGATGCATCATGCCACGTTTAATTATAAGCAATATATTATTAAGTTTTTTTAAGTTTTATTTACATTTTTTTGCATTCTGTGTATGATATGTTAATTTAAAAACTTAATTAAAGCATAGTTTGCAATTCCGTTGACTATTTTGACTATGTTTTGTAAGTTATCTTCTGTTAACTTCATCATAATCCGTCACAGACATATTAATAATTGTTATTAGGTCTGTGTCCGTATACAATTTCATGAACCGTATATTTTCTTCAGAACATTAATGCACTTGCATTAACAGAAGATCCAACAAATGTTGGAATGAATGAATAAGCGGACTTTATGACTTTATAAGAAATGAGTCGGTATCATTGATATTAAAATGTCACGTTCTTAAAAAAACAAGTTCATATCACATTATGTATATCAACAAGGTGCATTCTAGGCATCTTTATTTATTCCGTCATAATAGCAAATCTTGAAATAAACATGGATCAAGTATATGGCTTGCAACTTGCATAGAAATAATTGAATTGTTTAACGTCTCATCAATTCATTGTTGTTTAAGTTATATAGCGCAGCCTCAAACAGAGGTGGAAGTATGCATAATAATACGGTGACCCTGCCTTACTCGTATTATTAAATATAATTCAATGGTTCTTAAACGTAACTCGATACACGATTCCATACGGTTGACGGTCCATCCCACGGACGCGTTTAAGAGAAATGGATGCCTTAATAACACAGCGAATTTATCCGAGTGTGCCAAGGAGGTTCTGACCAGTGATCTCCGAATTCAGAGGCGATCGTGATATCCGATTTCCGGATTCAGAGGCGAACGTGATAACCGATCTCTGGATTAAATGTCAATCACGGGCCACAGCGACCCCAAACTAACGGTGCAGGAAATGTAGCCAGACAAAGCAATTAGGTAATATTTTATATATGGACCTTTTTTTATTCGATACATCATAAGGGCTGAGAGTAGTAGTTCCTTGAAAACACAATTATCACACCTCTAAATCAAAAAGCACATCAACATACTACTTGTGAATGATCGAGTATGAATTATATTTTGACAAACTGTTTTAGATGATACCATCTTAATCATAATCATAATCATAATCTTTATTGTTTCACTCAGGTTACAACATATATGAAATACATGAAATAACAACATGAGGCATAGTACACAAAATATGATGTTATATAACGGGGTAGGGGTACGTGGGATGTAGGTAGAAGAAGTAGCAGGTAAGGGAGAAGTGAGGCTATGATTACATAGTTAGATGTAGAATACTAGAGCAGTTGCAATTCAGTATTATTACTTTGTGGCGATTATTATGCACTTGATGAATCAGTTTTAAGTGTGTTGCACATTTTAATACAATTCGATACAGAAACAAATGAGTAGAATAGTCTATTTAAATTGCAATATACCACACTGCAGAGAGAAAAAACAAGAAACGTGACAAAGGGTATAAGTTGTTCCTTTGTCAGTTTCTTTTTTCTTTTTTTTTAACAAAAAAAATAAATATTTTTTTAAATATATATATATAAGTTATATATATATATATATATATTTTTTTTTTTATACACGAATTCGTACTAAATGTAGCTCTTGCGAACTATTAAAGCTAATTTAAGGGGAGTGGGTGGTGTGAAATGCAAAAGTAAAAAAATATTATTATATTACTATGAGGAAGAGAATACAAAGTGTTCCCTACTGAAAGCCCTTTCCAATGCGAAAACGAAAACAGGAAAGGATACGTTCGTGGGAATCTTCGGGTTTGTAATAATATGGCCGGGCCTCTCACCGTTGAAAGGCATACTGTTTATTATTTTGGAGACTAGGGTGGCCACAAGAAAAACGTGCATGGTTGGAATGTTTGTAGTGGCGTGCTGTCATTGACTGTATGTACCGATAGTATTAATGTTGGCTGCATTTGCACGTGCAAACTGTGTCTTGGTGTATATTAGGTTCGACGTGTCGTTCATAAATTTGTTTTGGGTGATATCTAGGACTTGGATTGTGTTAAAGGGGACAACAAGACTATACAGATGGAGTGACGGTGTCAACGCAATGGAAAATAGTGGATAATATTGGATATATATAAAATATATATAGTACTCAGTGTAGTAAGTGAATCTAGTTATTTTATTTGCTTTAGAAGAAATTTTGCGAAAATGCTCAAGTTTCGAATTGTTTCTATTGATTCTGACTCAAAGAGTTGTTTGAATTTCAATGTGTTAGGATGTTTGTAGTAGTATTCGTCTAACAATTGTTTTCTTTTGATGTGGAAAGAGGGACAAACTAGTATGTAATGGTATTCGTCTGCCAGGTCGTTAAGGTGACAATGAGAACATTTTCTGTCTTGGTAAGGAACTCGATTATTTGACCAGCGTCCAGTTTCTATCAGAAAGTTGTGGTTTGCAGTGCGAAGTTTGAGTAGCGGTAAGTACTCATGTTTGGGGAGGGCCTTAAGGTAAAACTCTAACTGGGTATTATATTTTAGTAAACTATAGTTTTTTCCTTTGGACGATAATTCTAATTGAGATTTCCAGTCTTGATTAAACGTATCAATTAAGGTCTGTTTAACTAGTTTGTTTACATATCTCGTCTCTATATGTTGTTGATTGATCCAAATATCAGGAAAACCCGTCGAGTTTAATATATTCCTAATGTGCTTAATCCATTTGTACTGGTAAACTTCGGAGTTACACATGATAAGGTATGAAATATGTGATAGTTTCGCGTGATTGCTTAAGATGATGTTATTCCAAAATGTTACCATACGCGATTTTATTGTAATTGCTATCGGTTGGCGTCCTGACTCAGCGTATAACATATAAAGAGGGGTACTTTTTCGACTATTTGTGATTTTACGGAGAAAACTGGAATGAATACGTTCGAGTAAGTCAAGGTTTTCAAATCCCCATATTTCGCAAGCGTACGTTATAATTGGTAGAATTGTTTGATCGAACAGTTTGAGCTGGAGGTCTATTGGTAAGTTTAAATTATAAATTCTAGTATATAGTAGATGCAACGCTTTATTGGCTTGGCTTGCAATATGCTTTCTAGCATTTAGGAAGCTTCCTGAGTTTTAAAAATACACTCCAAGATATTTATATTTATCTACTATTTTTACTGGGTTACCTCCAAGGGTAAAATTAAACTGTGCTGTGTTTCTCGCGCCAAATACAATTATTTTTGTTTTACTGTGATTTATTTTTAATTTCCACTGTTGGCAATAGTCTTGAAAGTCATTAAGGCATTTTTGGAGATCTTCGGCGTTATCGGTTAATATCAAAGTATCATCTGCGTATAATAAGATAAGAATTCTTAAAAAGTAAGTTACATTTTCGTCTGAATGATCCATGGTTACTCCCGTGTTTTCCGTGGATAGCAGGTAACTTTCAAGGTCGTTAAGAAATAATGAGAAGAGGACGGGGGAGAGGTTCTCCCCTTGTCTCACACCGATTTCGCTTAAGAAAAATGGGGACTGCTGTCCGTTTGATGACACACATGATTTAATATTAGAATACATGTTACGCACAACTTGGAGGAATTTGCCGTTAATTCCGGAATTAATTAGTTTACGCCAGAGCCCTATTCTCCATACAGAATCAAAAGCTTGGGAGAAGTCAACAAACGAGCAAAACAGTTTTTTTCTTTTGGGATCGTAACGTTTCGATTAAGAATTGTAGAACAAAAATGTGGTCGAGGGTGGAATATTTTTGCCGGAATCCGGCTTGATTTTCCGCTAAAATGCAATATTCTTTTAAGAAGAAATTAAGTCTGTTATTAAGCACTGACGTGAATAATTTACCTAGGCAACTAAGAATTGTTATAGGACGGTAATTTTCTGGGCTAAGTGGTGAGCCTTTGTTTTTAAATATTGGAAAAATTATGCCTTCAAGCCATGGTTCTGGTAGAATACCGGTGTCTAATATTTTGTTGAAAAGGGAACAATATATATGAAGCATTATATTTTTAGTCGTTTTGATGTACTCATTTATAATAAAATCACTACTGGGGGTCTTCGAGTTACTAGCTTTTGAGATCATTTTATCTATTTCGACAATTGTTATTGGGGCGTCTAATATGTCGTTCGCAGCTGAAACGTCTATGGTCGGTTCGTCGGTAGTCAAGTCATTGTTATTTGACGTATTAATGTTTTTAAAATATTCGTAAAGGTCATGTATGTTCGGAGATTTATTATCTGTTTTCTGTTTAATACTGTTTAAGAAACGCCAGTAGTCCTTAGGACGTTTTCTGTTCATTTCGCGCAGCTTGGTCTCGTGACGCGTATTATAGTGGTTCATGTGTTTATGCATAACCAGTTTATACTGTTTACTGGAGGAGTTCAGGTCGACTTTGTTTTGACTAGACTTGTGCAGCTTGTATTTTTTGCGTGCAGTGTTATAAATAACTCGAGCGTTTCTACACGCGTAGTCGTATTACTTCACTGAAAAAAGATGCGTAAAGAATAGTAAATGTCGACCACATATCTGCTCACACTAACATACACTGTTTTCTTAAAAAAATAAATAGAGATATACCCGCATGATATGTTGGACTAAAAGGTCGATCTTTCAAAGTTCGATTTCTTGAATATATCGGGCTGTAAGCCAACGAGGTGAACTCTTAATCACTGGAGGAATTTTGTAGATTTATTATCTATTTTTTTCTATGATAAATATAGAAACGAAATAAAATTAAAACAAATCTCATTTCTAAAATCCTTTTTTTTCTAAACAAACGTAATGATTGCAATATTTTGAAATATTTCATTATGGTATTGGGAACATAAGCGTGTAACAGTGTGTAGAATACGTCACTGAAAAACTAATTAACATTACTGAATTTTGAAGAGTAGAATAGTATAGAACAGCTGAAGAGTTTGTATTGTAAATTGTCTACATAATTCACACTTTGTATAACTATAAACTTTCATTTCAACTTTTGTAACTTGGATACCTTTGTTATTAAACCTAACCGTATTTTAAGTTACCTTGTTAAATGAAGGTTTTGATTTCAACAAGTAAGAACATTCAGAAATGGACCAAACAACAACAACAACCAAAACGATCCCAATCTTTATTTTGATCTCATACATGCGCATCTATGCTGGTGTATGTGAATAACGTTCGGTTTTCATAGTGCATGCTACTTTTCCTGTGTTACAATAAATCAAGAGAAACCAACCAAAAACACTAAACAGTTTAATTGAAACATTGCTTTAGACATCATTGACGTTGCAACGTTGCGTGGAATTATATCACTGCTTATAGTTTTTATCTCATGTATTACACGTTAATAACGTTACCAATTATACGAAATGGCGTTTGAATATAATTTACTTGACGTTACCAATTTATAAAAAAGAAACCAAACAAAATATATAAATAATAAAACTTGTTGTTGTCTTCCATATCTTCCCCCTCATTATCGCTTCCTTTATTAGTATCAGGCTTGGTGGACAGGATATATAGAGGATATTTGTTGTTTTGGAGTGAATAACAGATTTTATTTCATCGAGAAGTGTGAAAACTTCATCTTTTCACGTATGCGAAGCATGAGTAAAAATATTGAAGTTTGATCACTTCGAGATGAAATAAAATATGTTATTCACGACAAAAAACAAATTTTATTTTTATTTTATGCTTTATCATCAACGTGTACTGCAGTAATCAGAAAAATAAATAAAAAGTTGAAGCCGTCATTGGGCTTCATAACCGCTGCTCCCAAATAAATTCCATTTTGTTTATTTCGTTCCTCGGGGCATACAATTTTATTAGATCCTGGGACCATTCGCCGCTGGATGTAGGGGATGAAATAAAGATACAAATATTGCTATATCCACCGCCATATGGTTAAAATTCTGTGCTGTTGATTGTTATGAATAGTGACTTCTGCTCAACCCGGGGCTAGAGGGCGTGAGCGGTAGCTATCATATTTCACTACCGCTCATGAAGAGTCTCAATCAAACCGAGACTGCAATATTTCGTATGTGTCGTGCTCGGCCGTTTCCAAAGGTAAATTGTCATACTCTTCGGTATGCTGAAATTGCTGTTTTTAATTCCACGTAACTTCTAAACTACTTAACCGATTTCAATAATCTACAACTCTTTTTCTTAGTTAAGTTATTTCCAATCCAATGATATAACTTTTATAGCTACTTTTGGAAAAAAAGTAGTTCCGGCAGTGAATAAAACTCTATATTTCACACGTATGAAATATCAGTTTTATTTCATTGCTAAAATCCATTATTTCACTGCTAAGCATAAAATAAGAACCAACTATTGTAGCACAATATATCCTCTTTTCCAGTGGAATTCAATACATTGGTTATTTCCATTTGTCATCCGCTTGCTTCTGGGTCTGTTAGGTCTGCATATTGTTGGTCAACCCAAAAACAATTGAAAGAACGTTGACATTGCTTAATTTAATATTCACATTTGATTTACATAAGCATACAAGTAACAGAGTTTATTTTTTAATTTGTTAAATAAATACGGAATCAAGTAATTTATATTCAAACTTCATTTCGTTAAATATATTGAGTAACGTTGGTAACGTGTAATACATGAGGTAAAATCTATCAGCAGTGATACAATTCATCAATGATGTTTAAAGGAATGTTCCAATAACATATTTTAGAGTTATTGGATGTTTTTTCTTGATTTCTCGTAAAGCGTGAAAAATAGAAAATGATGACAAACACAAGGTAACGTACATTATGAAAACCAAACATAATTATATACTTATCAGTGATTTATAAGAATTTCTCAGTGACATATCTTTAGTATCAGACAAAAGTGATATCGTCATACCAGTGAACTCGTTTTTTAACCAAATTACAACGTGTTCTCGTAACATATTTTTCATATCGCACTGAGACTGTCGATTATTCTCTATTTATTCACATCATCATGTACACGTATGTATGATATCAAAATAAACACTACGCATATCTCCAAATATTCTTTTTTTTTTTTTTTTCTTTTTTTTATTCAGTATTTACATAAAAACAAATATATAGACATGAAATACAACATTGTAACACTATATGTGGACATATTCCACCATTTTGTTTCCTTTTATGAATTAATTGAACCAGTATACATTCGTTCGTTCTATCATTCAAACCCATTCATTGAATCATTCATTCATTTATAGTTCATTCATTCATTCATTCATTCATTCATTCATTCATTCATTCATTCATTCATTCATTCATTCATTCATTCATTCTTCATTCATTCATTCATTCATTCATTCATTCATTCATTCATTCATTCATTCATTCATTCATTCATTCATTCATTCATTCATTCATTCATTTATTCTATGTTCAGTTGTGTATCCGTTATTTTCTGTTATTGCGGCGATTATCAGTTGCGTTTACATATCTACCCCTACGCCAATATAGGCCGATGTTCTATTTTTCCTTAATGTGCCTCAAAGATGTTCTCTGTCCACCCACTTTGTGTATTTTGTGAATGAACTGATTAGGTCAGAAAACCCATGCTTACGCAGTGAATGCACGTGCTGTCTTTAAAATAGAACATGTGAAGGGTAACCTTTTCATTGTAAGATTGTGTTGATCCAATCATGTGGCAACATTGTTGTTTCTTCTAAAACTGGATTATATTTGATGCGCACGTCTTGTGTTTGATGATTGGGTAAGTTTATTAATATATGTATATATTTATTTATTTTTATTATCAAAAGTTTATCATTCCATAAACGTTTAACATCTAGATAACGTGACAATATGCTTACCATTATCAATGTTAAGCTAATTTGTGTTAAAAAGAAAAGATGTTATTACATGGAAAAAAGTGATTTACTGTCCTTGCTTTGATATCTTAACGAAACGCGAAAAGTAGGACATCTTGGAACAGTTAATGACAATATTAATATTACTAACGTGGTACGATGGTAACTCACGTTGAAAGAATATTGTGACTTGTATTAACATAAACAAAATCATATGTACTTTTTTAGCTGTTCTATAAGATTGCAGATTTTCTATTTGTGTGTTTTATGTAGGCACTTAATATGTTTATTTCATATTTAAATATGTTGATTATATCGTATGGGTCATGTTTATTTTCACAGTTGAAGAAAGATTTATATATGCAGAATCCTATTAATGACATAATCTCGGATATATCTGCATATTCATCATATTCTGGCTTGTAACCCAATACAATGAATTCGAGCTTAGCCATGTCTCTCTGAAATCCACATTGATTAAAAATTAGTTGTATTTTGTTCCAAAAAAATTGAAGAGTTGGACACTCTATAAAAAAATGATTATAAGTGTCTATTGCGTCACAGTGTTTGCACATAGGGGTATCCACTATCTTCCACGTACAAAGAAGTTCTCCAGTCGGTAGAATTCTGTGTATTAGTTTGAACCTAAATTGTGCGAGCCTTTTGTCAAGTTTGTGAATAGTTGTATATATTTTTTCCCAATTTATTTCAGTTTTATCAAACATCTGCTTCCAAGTATTGTGCATTATTGGTTTAATAAATACTTGATCAATTATATTTTTATAGATATATTTCCCTTCAATATGTTCTATAAACACTTTTTCCATGTTGTGTGTGTAGATATATGGTTTAAGGACTGTTTTTACTTCTGTAGATATTGATTCATTACTTTCAACTATGCTTTTCCATCTTTTGGGTATAGCTTTTAATATGTTTGACAGTTCAGCAATCCAGTTATTTTTTACACTTAGTTTATTGTAAATTTTGTTTTGTGATATCCTTCCATTTTCATCTATAATGTCATTGATGAAAATTAAATCTGAATCAATCCAATTATTGTACGCTAATGTTTTTCCTCTTAATTTTATATGTTTATTTCCCAATATAACTTGCTGTCTTATATCTGCAAAATTACTGCATTTTGGGTTTTGGCCACCCCCAATTTTAATCCAACATTTTAAGAGATCAATATAAAAATCAGGTAATTTATGAATGTTTTCTAAACTATCTATGTTATCAATATTCATATGGAAGATTAAAAAGTCTTTGCCATATATTTCCAAATAATACTTAGGAAGAAGTTTCCACGATGCTTCATTTGTGTTTATCAAAGCTTTTATCCATCTCATTTTTAGTGATATGAAGAAAGATTCTGGGTCACATATATCTAATCCCCCTTTTTCTTTTAATCCAATAAGAGTTTTCCTTTTAATTTTCTCTCGTTTACCATCCCAGAGATATGTATATATCATAGTATTGATTTCTTTAATAAATGTTTTAGGAATAATGTATGATTGTGCTATGTATGTAAACTTTGGAAGTATTAATGTCTTAATTATTTGTGCTCTTCCAAAAACAGTTAATTTTCTTTTTTTCCAATTTTGTATTAACTTCTTGCATACATCAATTTTGGATTTTAGATTTGTCTCAATACACCTTAATTTATCAGTACCAAAGAAAACCCCAAGTGCTTTAATGGGACCAATCGGCCATGATATATTACCAATCTTTTCCTGACAGTGTTTTATTTTCCCTATCCACATACCCTCTGTTTTCTTTCTATTTAACTCTAAGCCCGAATATTTTCCAAATGTTTCAATGGTATTTATGACTTCAAGTATTTCTTCTTTAGATGTAACAAAGATGGTTGTATCATCGGCAAGCTGTGATATTTTCAAGTATCTAGTACTATGCCTGAGATTTATTTTTATTCCATATATGTTTTGATTGCTTCTAATTTTTGTTGCCATTATTTCCGCTATCAGAAGGAATAAAAGAGCGGATAGCGGGCATCCCTGTTTAATACCGCGTGACTGATTGAATGATTGAGATTTCCAACCGTTATTAAAAATACAGCATCTAGTGTTATTATAAATTGATGTTATCCATTGTCTAAAACTATCTTTAAAACCAAATTTCTCTAACGTTTTATGCATAAATGGCCATTCACAGGTGTCGAAAGCTTTTTTAAAATCTAAGAATAAGATGGCACCAGTTATATTAAGTCTGTCTGTGTGATCAATTATATCTTGGATTAGTCTGATGTTGTATCCTATATATCTATTTTTTATATATCCTTGTTGATCAGTGCTTATCAGTAATGGTAGGACTTCTTGAAGTCGTTTTGCTAATGCCCTTGTTGCTAACTTGTAATCTTGATTTAATAGTGTTATTGGTCTCCAGTTATCTAAAGAATCTGGATCACCTTTTTTATATATTAATGTTAAAACGCCCATTCTTTGACTTTGAGAAAGTTGCCCTTTTCTATACCCATCATTTAATGAGTTCATTACTAAATGTCCTACTAGATTCCAAAAGTGTTTATAGAATTCTGCAGTTATACCATCTATTCCTGGGCTTTTGTTACATTTAGTCGTGTTAACTGCATCTGTTAATTCTTCAAATGATAGTAAACCTTCACATTTGTTTGCACTTTGGTCGTTTAGTGATGATTCAACATTAACTGTGTTTAGATACTCTTGTACTTCGTTACGATCTTTATTTTTAGAGCTGTATAATTCCTGATAATATTTTACTTCTTCATTTAGAATGTCTGAGCTAACAGTCACTTGTACACCCTCTATATTTAAATGTGTTATTACTTTTCTGGTTTGTCGTGCATTTTCTAAACTTAAAAAATACTTATTGTTTTTTTCCCCTTTTTCTAACCATTCAACCCTAGATCTTATCTGTGCTCCTTTTGCTTTATTGTCATATATTGTTTCTATTTCCTTCTCTAAAGTATGCTTTTCTTTTTTTGTGTCTTCATTTATTTGTCTATCATCTTCTATTTCGTGTAATTTTTTTAATCTACGTTCAAGTAATTCTAAGTGCAGCTTACTTTGTTTTGCCTTTTGTTTTGCATAAAATATTGAATGCTCTTTAATGTCAATTTTACAAAGCTCCCATTTAAGTTGATCACTTATGTCAGTATTACTATACTGTGTTATACATTTATTTATTGTTTGTGTTATCATATGTTTGTATTCGTCTTCATTTAATAATGAGTTATTTAATTTCCAGTAACCCGGGCCTCTATCATTTGAGCTAATCAATTTTAACGAAGTAGCCAAGTGATCAGTATATTTTATCTGTGCCGGTCTTATGTCACATGTTTTTACTGATGGTCTTAAATTTTCATCTATTAGCCAAAAATCTATTCTACTCTTTTCTTCACCATTTTTCCTCTTCCAAGTGAATTGACCTGTATTTGTATGTAGATGACGCCATATGTCTGTTAAGTTATTATCTTTAATTAGTTTTGTTAATTGGAATACAGGTTTCTTTTCTTTACCTATTTTGTTTTTTCTAACTCTATCTAATTCTTTTAAAGTTTCATTGAAATCACCGCCTAATACTTTTATCCCCATTGACTTTTCTTGTAGTAAACTATTAAGTGTTCCAAAGTAAGTGTTTCTTTCTCTTTGGTCATTGTTTGCATAAATATTTGCAAATGTATATACCGTTCTTCCTACCTGTATGTTCATAATCACATATCTACCTTGAGGGTCAGTATAACTGTCTAATAGATCATATTGTAAGGTCTTATTTATACATATTGAGCAACCTCTGCTTGCACTTGTACCAAAAGAGTTAAACATATCCCATTCGTTCATTTCATTTTGTATTGTGTTTATAATGTCCTGTGTGTAGTGTGTTTCCTGGACAAATAGAATATGTGATTTTTGTTGTTTTGCCCAAATGTTTAGCCTTAATCTTTTATTCTTATCCCTTAAGCCTTGTGCATTTACCGATATAAAATGCACGGTGTCAATATTTACTTTATTTATCACCATGATTTATTGTATTCTTCACGCATAAAAGCCATTGTAATAGTGTACCGCCGGCTGAGCCGCGTCGTATTGTGATTTTAATAGTGTCACGTTGTTAATGGCGATTTACGGCTTCCGGTACTTACGACCACGGTAATGAGTGCGCGGCAGTGTTGATAAATTTTCAATTTTGAGATCGACCAACGGTCGATAACTTGTCAAAACAGTATCGTTGTTGACGGTGAAAGTTATATTTCAAGTGTAACGGGTAAGTGACTATTCAAAATTTCAAGATGGCGGCTCCCCGCTCGTATTCTTCAGAGAAACGGCCATCTTTGGTGAAAGACGGCCAACCCCAGCCGAATGGCTAAAACATACTGAGCTTTATCAAGCAGTAGGGTCCACGATAGATCCCACGCACATCACAGGTCTACAACGTGTTAGAGGGATGTGGCGAATATATGTAGACAATTTGGAAGATAAAGTGCAGTTAATGGCGGAAGGGTTCCCCCTACGTGGTAAAAATATGACTGTATTGAAAACGAACCCCTTACGCTTTGACAACGAACTGACAACGAGGGTTCGAGTAAAGGATTTACCACTATCGGTTGATGATGGTGTAATTGAGAGAGTATTCACGCTGAAAAATCTTGAATGTATTGGACATGTCGAAAGAGAAAAACTCCGAGTGAACGGAAAATTAACCAATTGTAATACAGGGGACAGAATCATTGTGATAAAATCCCTGTCCCTCAAGGAGCCTCTTCCTAGGCAAATGATGTTTGGGAAGTTTAAAGCAACGGTGTATCATCCTGAACAATTTGACACACAAAAGGAGTCGAAATGTTCAAAATGCTTTGAACTCGGGCATAAATATAGAGACTGCCCGAACGATTTCAAGTGCATAAATTGTATGAAATCTGGGCACCGAAAAGGTGACTGCCCGCAGAGCCTTACCCCACCAGGAACCCCGGCAGACAACGCAGCAGTTAACACAGATATTAACGGCACAGTTTCTAGTGCAGAACACGTGAATATTTCACGTGAATCACATGGTGTCGAACGTGTAGGCGATCAGAGATCAGTACACAAAGCTAAACACAGGAAATTACCCGGTCAACAAATGATTGACGGTTTCTTGGCCATCATGAAAGGAAATACGGAAACTCCAGCCAAAGGAAAACAGAGTCTAGTTGTAAGATCGCCACCGACGCCGGCCGAACGACTAAACGACGAAGCGAAAAAACAATGTAACCACCAAAGTGAAAGTGATTCTGACTATGGAACCTAATTACATCATATTTCTTCATCCACCTCGGAAACAAAAACTGAACGGGCTAAGGTTTGTGAGACTGATTAACGGACATATAACTACGAACTTATTATATTATCCAAAGGGAAGTGTTAATTATATCAAGATAATTACCGCTAGACCATTATTACGAAAGACAATATGTATATATGTAATACTGTTAGAGTATAATATTTGTGCATACTGCATTGACGCTTATATGCATAACAATAACCAAAATGTATAAATATGCATCGCCTTTTTGATACACTTTATCATATATTATGTCACACCAGCATTCGCATGGGAACACACCATCAAATTGTGATGTGTACATGTGCATGTTGTTGTGAAACTTGGGAGGATACTGGTCTTTACCAACATATACGTCATATCGGCATTCACTGGAGTTGTTTTATGCACATAAAATGTGTCCATATGCATGTTGCTATTGAAACAATTATGTATGAGATAAACAGATGTATGTGTGCAATCGCTATTGATGCATCCATGTCAATGTTATTGCTGAAAATCAATATGCGTAACGATAACCACAACACTTTTTTTGTTGTTGTTTTTTCTGCTTATAATAACATACGAAAATATACACACTATCCTGTAAACAAAGTTCTACCGTTAGTCATGCGTACTCGTGCCATTAACAACGTGACACTATTAAAATCACAATACGACGCGGCTCAGCCGGCGGTACACTATTACAATGGCTTTTATGCGTGAAGAATACAATAAATCATGGTGATAAATAAAGTAAATATTGACACCGTGCATTTTATATCGGTAAATGCACAAGGCTTAAGGGATAAGAATAAAAGATTAAGGCTAAACATTTGGGCAAAACAACAAAAATCACATATTCTATTTGTCCAGGAAACACACTACACACAGGACATTATAAACACAATACAAAATGAAATGAACGAATGGGATATGTTTAACTCTTTTGGTACAAGTGCAAGCAGAGGTTGCTCAATATGTATAAATAAGACCTTACAATATGATCTATTAGACAGTTATACTGACCCTCAAGGTAGATATGTGATTATGAACTGTACCCATGAGAGTGCCGCTAATATTGCCACCAATTCTGTTGTATATACCGATACTCTATAATTAAGTTTGATCTTTTTCTGGTATATTATCAAGTTAGTTTTGTCATAAATTACTATTCCTGCCCCTGCTATTTCCTTCTCCGCGTCTTTACTGCCATCGGTATAGATCTTTATATAATCGCTATATTTACTATCGATATGTTCATTGCTTATATTTTTCGCGCTTATTGTTGAAGTCTCCGTTTTGTTAATTAGATGGGTTAGGTCAAGACATGGTTTGATTGTTTGCATTTTTGTGATTGGCGTGAACAAAGGTTCTTGTATACTAATATCTTGCATTTTATATTTTTCTAGCAGTACCTGTATCGTTTGGGTATATGGAGGATTGATTTTCTTATACCTATCTGCTTTATGTTCGAATATTCCTATTTTAGTTATTAATTCATTAACCGGTAGCCTGTCTTTTAACCTGCTAGACCTGGCCCAATATGTTAGCATATTTTCTTCCCTTTTTAATTCTATCGGTATTTCCGCGCTTTCTACGAGCAGAGCTATTTGATTGGTGGATTTATACGCGCCTGTTACTATTCTTAAAGCTTTGATTTGCATTATTTGTAGCGGTTTTAGTGTCGATTTTGTTTCTGAGGCATACGCGATACTTCCATAATTGATCTTGCTTAGAATTAAAGCTTTGTATAATTTTAATAGAGATTTCTTATCTGCGCCATAATTCGTTCCGGTTAACATTCGTAGCATATTTAAGTCTTTTGTGCATCTGGATATTACATATTCGACATGTTTTTGCCAGTTTAGATGTCTATCAAAGTACATACCTAGAAATTTCGCAAAGGGTGCACATGTTAGCTTTTTATTGCACAGTTGAAGGGTCGGGAAATTTGGTTTTTGCTCGGGGTAACCATTCCTTGAAATGAGTAGCACTTGTGTTTTATCAGGGTTAATTGTTAGTCCCCATCTTAATGCCCATTTTTCGATTATTACTAATAGTTTTTGCCCATTTATCACTGCGTTTTTTGCTTGACCGGAAGTTACCCACATTGCCCCATCATCTACAAACTGTGATAATTGCGCGTGATCTTGCGGATTTTCTATCGGCTTATTATGCGCTTTTATTGCCTTTTCTAGGGTATTCATATATATGCAGAATATTATAGGAGAAAGTACACTTCCTTGTGGACAGCCATTTTCTGTTTCTAATGTTTCAGATGTTATATTGTTTACTTTAACTTTTATTTTTCTCCCATCTAAGAAATTAGCAAGCCATTTTAGCATTCTGCCCTTTATACCTATATTATATAGTAGTAAGAGTGCCCCCTTATTCCAGTGTTTATCAAAAGCATTGCTTAGATCTAACATTATTGCCAATAAAAATTTATCTGATATGTGGGCCTTTTTACAGTCAGATTCAAGCCTTACTACATGTTTATCGCACGTGCGATTTTGTCTGCAGCCAGATTGATACTTAGATATTAGGTTTTCTCTTTCAGCATAATTTACTAATCTAGGTTTAACCATTTTTTGCATTATTTTTGATAGTACTGGCGTAAGTGAAATGGGACTATAGGAAGGATGATGGTAAATGTTTATCTTTCCCTATTTTGATTATTGGTATTATAATTGATTCGCACCAGTTTTCTGGCGATGTACCAGTTTTCCAGGATTGATTATAGAGTTCTAATAGTTTAATCTTTCCGTTTTTTGGGGGTTGTTTTATCATTTCATAATGTATTAGATCTTCACCAGGCGCCGTATTTTTACAATATTGTAGTGCGTTGTCTAATTCAAAAAGGGTAAAAGCTTTGTTATACTCAATTTCTAAGTAATCAGCATGATTTTCCATTTCTTCATCATATATTTGTTCTAATTTTTCTTTGATAGGTATAAACTTTTTATCGTATTCTGCTGTACTACTCACTTTTTGATAGTGTTCTACTAATAAATTGGCCTTCTCTTTATCTGCAAAAACATGTTTATTATCTTTGATTAATACTGGAATATTATGAATTGGCGTTCCCCTAAATCTACTTATGATATCCAAGACTTGCTTAGAATTGGTTCTATGATTTATTTTGGATATAAATTGTTGCCAGCATTCGGTTTTTGACTTTCTTATGATTGATTTGGCTGATTTCCTTAATATTTTAAATTTCTCATAGTTTGCCGGACTTTTATTATGTTTATAAGTTTTTCTCGCGTTTTCCCTTTCTCTTATAATATTATTACACTCCTCTGTCCACCAAGGGTATACCGCTTTTTGCTTTCTAATTTTTGCTTCTGTTTTTGGAATCGTTTTTTTACATATTTCATATAGTTCTGCCGAAAATTGATTTTGATTATCATTGATTGTTTTATTTTTTGTTGTAAACTCAAAGTGTTTATTACTTTCCTGTTTAAAAAGGGTCCAATCTGCTTTTGCTATTTTCCATTTTGATGGTAGCATTATGGGTTCATACTGAGAGTTATATATTATTTTTGTTAGGGTTGGAAAATGATCACTGCCTATTGTATTGTCAATAACGCTGAAGTTTGCCTTATGTGCTAATTCAGCTGACATTAGACATAAATCTAAGGCTGAGTCAAGGTCGCCATGTTCCCCTATTCTAGTTACATCATCATTGTTCATCATTACACAATTACTATCTTCTAAACAGTCATACAGGTACTCCGCCTCTTTATCACATCTTAGATCACCAGGGGGATTCCATGTAGGGTGTTTCATATTGAAGTCACCTAGTATGATAGTATGCTTATTTATATTCCCAAATAGTTTTTCTAGGTTTTCCTTTGTATTGAACTCTGTTTTCCTTGTGTAGTAATTAATGATCCTAATATTATGTTTTGTTCCAAAAATAGTTATTGCATTTGTTTCTAATTTTTCAATTTCTGCCATTTTATGTTCTATAAATTTGATACCATTTTTTACATATATCGGTACCCCACCTCCTTTTTCTGTGCCTGGTCTAAACGTATTTACAGGTCCTTGATAACCATGTAGTTTAATTATTTTATTTTTTAAATGAGTTTCTTGTATGCATATAATATCTGGTTGTTGCTTAGTTTTATTCAGAAAGTTTTGAAATTCTGTTATTTTTGGTGCTTCCTCCCCACACAGGCCCCTGGCGTTCCAAGACATAATAACTAGGTTTTGTTTGTAAATAATGTCTACATGATCTGTAAACTTATTACGTCATCAAATGTGAAAAACAATTTACTTATTTATTATATACTTACTTATATTTTATTGTAGCGTTGAATTAACGTTCCTCCATCCATTTAGCGATTTTGAATAGATAATGATGAGAAAATAATCTCACAAATTATTCGATAACCACATAAAATTGTAAGAATCTCGAGGTTGCAGATTATAAATTTAGGTTACTTCCGGTTTTAAATTTGCTTCCCTGTTTCAAACTAAAACGATTAATTATGAAATGTATTATATACCTTCATATATATATGAATTCTTCTAGGCTAGACGAATGCAACCTACACGAAACATTATATTATAAAACATGAACTGTTTAAAGTGGCACTCTGCAATAATCGGATTTTTAAAAATATCGCACATTGTTATTTCTTTCTACCCGAGTTTAATATAATTATACAAATGATCATATTTAGTGTCTTTTTAAAACAGTTCAAAACCTGTTATTTTAGTATGGTGCATCAATTAATTCGTGAAGGCGGTACGTCATGCACATCTTCTTTTCTGTTTATAAAGAAAGCTAGTCCAAAACCTGATGTCATGAGACTTTCGGTCTAGATTTCTTAAAAAATAAATTAAAGAAACGTTATGAAAATGTTGTAGAAATACATGAATATAAAACAGTATTTTCTATTTGTGGTGTTTTGTTTTAGCATTGGTTAGTTAAACACGTAATCAGACTCGGGAATTTGCACTATATATATTGTATATACTGCACACTTAATTCACATACATCCAAAGAAATTCAAAGATGTTATGTAAACAAAAAGTTGCAGTTAGTTAGAGAAAGGATACAACTGTGATGTTGTAGAAGTTTTATCGCAGTACACTTTGTAAATTCATAAATGTTGAAGTTTCTCTTTGAAAAATTGAGCCATTTTAGTAATGTATTTAATGAAGAGTTTGCAAAAATGTGCATCCTAAGTTTGCTCACATGCCAGAGCCAAACACGTACTCGGCCAATTATGCAACTTTGAAGGAATACTAGTTGCTGTTTTAGACGTTTTTCCGAACGGAAATTTCTTACGATTAACAGCAGTACATACAATATATAGCGGAAATTCTCGGGTTGCGTTTCTTTTTCGTTTCAGTATATATTGTATGATAAATGATCATTGACCATGTGGACTGACCAAACGGTAAGCCAGTCCATGGACTGGTCACATTTGAATGGTTTCTCCAAGGTAATCTAAAATTAATAGTGTTAAAATTGCATCGTTACACCGAATAAATTTTGTTTTATTACGCAGTTAGATTGCTGTCTAAATACATAAACTTATGGTAGACTAAGACGAAAAAATTTAATCTCATAATTTAATTAAATTGTATGCAAGCAGGTTTATAGTCAAAATGCTACTGGATAAATAAATCGAGACGCTGATTTCAATGCTTGATAAACATTTCAAGTGTGTCCCTTTAAAGAAATGTGGATCAAAAAACCCGAGCACTATATCTGGTTCACGAAAACAGACTGATGAAACGTCTTATTGTTCATACGACACGGTATTAATACGAACGCACGTTATAGCTACCACGCGTGTACATAAGACTAACGCATACACATATTTTACCTTACATGTAAGTATGTGATACAACATGAAATACTCAAAACCTACACGTACATTCGTTATAGTTAATAGGAAAAATCGACCGTCATATATAACCTTGCATGTGTTAGAAATGTCGTAATACACCATACAAACAAAACAAAGACATTATCAACATTATGCAGATAATACGTAACGTACATAAAACGTGGCACGGTTCCTTTCATTTCAATCTGATATTCAAGTTGCCACAAACCGTAAGGCAGTTGAAGGTTCTTTCAAGAAGGTCAACCAAAATCTAAATTGCCAATTGAAGTTTAATTTAATGCAGCCTACACATCCATATCAACCAATTCTGTTAATGTCCATGTATATCTGTTGGATCGTACCGACGAAGCGTGGCAACATACTATTTTAAGTTCGCTGTGTATTGTGCTGTATTGTAAATGCTACGTTACAGTAACAGTAACTGCGAATTTCTGATAAAAAACAACAACAGAAATGAATTGTTTGTAAGTTCTTAAACATAGTTTATAGGTGTTTTTTTCCCATATAATCATGATAATCTGAACGAAGTAAACATAAGTTAATCCACTTTTGTAACATCAAGATCGCGTAATCGTCAATAAATTAGCAAGCTGTCGTGCAGTGATAATTGGGGAAAACAATATTCTAGTTTTTCTACATATAGATTAACTTGTATTTGTTCAGTCATTAATATTAATTATAATATTAGTATATAACAAATAGTTTTGGAACGTAATAAACTGTTAATATTAAACACTGTAATACCAATAATATATTATATTTATATAATACATTGCGTACGTACACCGTACACTATATCAATACGTACGCAGGCGCAAGCTAACACGACAGGGTACCCCACAGGCTTACGTAAAAATTAAAACGTGTACATGACAGAAACACTGCATACATGATTCTTAGCTGTACGCATTCAAGTTCTACAAGCACGGGCATGTGACAATTACACGAACATCCGCGATACTTAAACGAACAATCTTGATTAGTTAACATGCACGTACCAGGGTCGGATCCAGGATTTCAGCTCAGTGGAGGCGTAAGATTTTGGTCAATTTTCCGGTCGGTCCGTATCTAGCCTCATAAAACGGTTGCGGTAGTTGATAGGGTAAAAAAGTCCGTTTTCAACTAAAAGGATTAAACAATGTGTTAATGAAACCAGTCATTAGCCATTATGCGTCGAACTAGCGAATTGAGCGAGAAAAAAAATTATACTGAGGGCGTGCATCGAAATTGTTTAACACAAAAAGGATTTAAAGGGAATGTAGCGACACAGCCAAACCATCTTTAGTATTAAGAGTTCTGAAAAAACTTGAATAAGGGTGAAAGAATTATCAAAATCGGATGATAAACAAAGAAGATATGATCATTTGAAGTTTCTGTTGAAACAGATATGGAAGCGGCCATTTTGAAAGCTATGACATCACGGTTCTAAATTACCATATATGGAATAGTTATAAATATGAAAATTTACACATTTATAGGGAAAAACGACAGCAATTGTACGAAAAATATGTAATACTTAATGGCAATAATGATTTATATGACCAGTAAACATTTGTGCATTCATTTGCAATGATTGTCTTCGTTTTAAACGATATTTATCAATATTCCATATATGGTAATATGAAACTATGATGTCATAGATCTAAAATGGCGGTACCCATATCCTTTTTAGAACAACCTTTAAATGGTCATATCTTTTTTGTTTATCATCCGATTTTGATAATTCTTTCACCTTTTCCAAGTTGTTCAGAACTCTCAATAATAGAGCTTGTTTGGCTGTGTCGCTACAATCCCTTTAACAATGTGTTAATTAAACCACTCATTAGCCATTATGCGTCGAGCGAGCGAAGCGAGAATTGTTTTTATACTGAGGGTGTGCTTCGAAATTGTTTAACACAAAATGGATTTAACTATGTGTTAATTAAACCAGTCATTATCCATTATGCGTCGAGCGAGCGAAACGAGCCAGAATTTTTTTTATACTTAGTTGCATCGAAATTGTTTAACACAAAAATGAATATGTTAATTAAACCACTCATTAGCCATTATGCTTCCAGCGAGCGAAGCGAAAGAGAAAAAAAAATATACTGAGAGCGTGCATCGAAATTGTTTGATATTTTATCTACAGTAACATGGACGTACATGTATGATCCGGAAACTTTATGAGGGGTGGGAGGGGGTGGGGTGGGGGGCCCGCCCCCACCCTGGATCCGCTAGTGCGTACGATATACTAACATGTACGTATGTGATAGATAACTCGAAAGTATATGAAAGTAAGTATGAAACTAACATGTTCCGACGCGATTTTAACCCGTATGTACCTGATACGTATGTTACTGGTAGCATAGCGTACGGCTGTCACAGTCACATGGACACGTGTCAGTATTACTAACGTTCGCGTTAGCTGTCACTTTCGAACGTATATGTGAGCATCATCATCATATAATCTTGATATTTGTTTTAATTTATATTTCATTTAAATCATATTTCATATTTTAATATGAAATAGTTCATATCCATTAAACATATTTTCAGGAGTGTGTGTTTAACATAAACAAGAATGTTAACATAAACAAGTACACTGAAATATAGCGTGTTTTTTGAGCATATATTCTGAAATATATGTATATTATATACAATCTGTTCAAATATTACACTTATTGTTTGTCCCGTTTTCTCACAGTAGCCAATTTTATCTCATAGCGCACACGCTTCGAGTTTCGCCCTTTTTGCAGACAGGTAAGTGTCACGTGATCCTGTGACGTCATTGGTACCAAACGATTAGCGGTGTCGCATTGAGTTGTATAGTATTGTCTATGTAGGATTATGTTTTATGGTACGTGTTAAAAATGCCGTGTGCTGTAGCTGGGTGTCAAAGTGTGCATAAAAAAGGACAATCTAATAACATCAGTTTCTTTCATTTTCCTAATCAGGTTAATGATAGATTAAGATTTGAAGCGTGGGTGGACCGCTGTCGACGAAAGTCGCCCGTCGCGTCAAACAAATGTGAACCTTCGAAAGACGCGCGAGTTTGTAGTAAACACTTTGAGTTGGATTCGTGGGAAGTCCATCCTTTGGTTTCATTTTCATTGAATTTGGAGGACAAACGGCCATGCAGATTAAAAACAACAGCGATACCAACAATATTTTCTTACACAAATGAGAAGTGCCTAACCCCGCCGTCTCCGAGCAAGTTTTATTCGCCGATTCGACCGGCGTTGAGGAAGAAATTATTAAATGAGGTAGGATAGAAGTTTTTGTTCAGTTATCTTAGCAATTCCTGGGGTATGTGTATGATAAATTGTAGAAAGGTATATAGTCTTAGATCTGTACATCGTGATTGTTTAGCTGTTGAATTAGATGCATTCGTTTTACGCGACCGGCGCTAATATAATGTAGCCGTCTTTTTCAAAAAAAGGTTTAGCATATAAATGTAAATGAATTCGGTGAAATAACCACTGTGTCGTTGTTTCAATATATATTTTGTAGTATTTTTTTTTTTTTTTTAAATTGTACACCTTCTTCTTCCAATAGTGTTATAGATTTATATAGAGTTATATATCGGTCTCTGGATTTGAAAATAATGACAAAATGTTTCATGGATGTCTATTAAAAGGCAGAAAAATGATAATGTTACTAGCTATTATATTAGTTCAGTAATGTTGCATGGCAAAACAACAACAATAACGGCTTTTACCTCATGCATTAAGTAAACTAAGTGCTTTACAAGCATATATATATACTTTATATTCTAAATAAAACATTTGATCTGTTAGGTCTGTTTTTTCGATCTCTACATGTACATAATACATAATGTCGTGCTCATAAAACATTTGACTATATTATTTAGATCATAGTATTTTTCGCTCTTCGTGCGCGATGAACTAGTTTCTCACGCATCATATATCCGTCTTGTGTAATATGCGGCTCGCCGCGGCGGTATTGTACCGCTCACGGCATTGCAATATAAAGGAAATGTAGGCATATCATAAAACTACGTTTCCCTTAATGGTGCGTGCTTTTGTCATATACCGACGTATGTACCCCGATTAGGCTGTACTTCAATAGGGCACCGCAACAGTTGATTAGTCGGTGTGTGGTATATTGTTAGTTGGGGGCACGTGGAGAAAGCGTGTCATACTGCAAATCCGAATCTCATACACCACTATAGAGTGTTTGGAGGCGGCGGGGAATTATGGTATATAGAATACTATAGAAATTAGATGCTGTTTCATTCATTTATTTATTTATCAATTATACTTACTAGACTCTAAATATATTTTTTCAATGTCTACTTTTCGGCAAAAATAAAGTCCTTAATCTGACGCTCGTATTAATGTACAAGTATTAGACCATGTTCATTCATTCGGAATGTACTGCATTTCGCGCTTAGTGTACATATACCGAGATATTGCAGCGTTGCTGGTGATTTACAGTCAGAATTTCGATGAAAACAATGCCAACACAATCAAGCTCTTCATTTGCACCTGCACCGCGTTCAACTTCCTCATCGGTTCATGAATCCGAGGTATTTTCATCCTCAGACACGAATTATGGCTCAAAATCGTAAGGTTGCACATTGTGCAACCGTCTTATCATGGGCATTTCATCTGACTCAGCATCATCGTCGCTTAATTCCGACATTTTCACACACACTGTACTGTTTTTGCTTGCTTTCCCTATGTACAAATGGTTTCGTTTTGTTCCCAATGACGTCACTTCCGGTTTTACGAGGAAGAGTTTTCCCCCTTTAATTTTTTTTCAATTTTTTAGCGAAGCCTGTTCGTCTTTTCGGTTTTTATCTTTAAAAACATATTTTCACTAAACATACATCAATAGCATAGTAAACATCGTATTTATAATGATATTTAATAATTAAAAACATATCAACAACGGATTTGTTGATTTAGGACAAATTTCATCTTTAACGACTTAACAGATCAACTTAAACTGTTGACATAGTTTGCACGTGTATTTACAAGAATTTGCTTATAGTCTTTTTCAGAAACCAGAAACTTAGGGAAGAAGAGACTGGTGGATCACATAACGATTCTCCTAAGCATATACCACTGATGAAACAGAGCGCACATGTTTTTTTCATTATGTATTGCATTATGATACATTTGATAATTCGACTTGATTGATGTTCTCATTGTTGCTGCTACTACTACTGCTGCTACGACTGTTACTGCTGCTAATGCAACTACTGCTGCTTCTGCTACTACTACTACTACTACTACTACTACTACTACTGATGTTGCTCTGCTGCTAGTTCTACTGCTAATGCTGCTGTTCTGCTGCAGCTACTACTATTACTACTGCTGCTGCTGCTGCAGCTTCTACTACTGCTGCTGCTGCTACTAATACTACCACTACTACTGCTGTTGTTACTACTAGACTACTACTGCTACTATTTCTACTACTACAAATATTATTATTATTAGTAGTAATGGTATTAGTAGCAGTAGTAGTAGCAGTTCTAAAAGTAGTAGTACTATCAGTAGTAGTGTAGTAGCAGGAGCAGTTGTTTAAGGTATAGTATTATCATCAACGAAAGCCGTAGTAGTAGTAGTAATTGTTTTGGTATTTATATGCACTCGTTCTTCATCGTATTACGCTCCTAAAGTCTCGCAATATTGTTACGCTGAATAACTCATGCATATATCCTCATACATATCTTATAACCTATAATTATTCAAAAAATTATATCACTTTTAAATTAGAGAGATGTCTCATTAACTCAAGGATGTATCTCTTTTTAAAGAGATATCTCTGTTCTTTGAGAGATATCTGTTTTTAAGAGATATCTCTCGCTCTGATGACTTTTGTGTTTCGTGTCGATACGAAAGCTCATTCGCCACTGTATTGGTAACAAATTGGCGAATACTATCCCACATATTGTAGGTTAAGCACATATGTCACCAGGGAAGCTATATTATTCAGGATACTTGTGATTGAACAAATTCATTGTTCACCGTCTAGATGTAGGTTATAATAGCGTAAATGAGTCTCCATTGCCCTTCCATAGTAAAGTTAGAATGTTGACAACCTGTTAAAGACTCAAACCTCGTTAGAATTCTGGGAAACTTACTTTATCATGCAAATAAACATGTCTGCTATTAAACATCAACAAGGAAATAGGGGGTTTAATACCTTCTAAGAAACATTTCTTCAGTTGTATACTAACACCGGGTCAAAGGTCAACACTATTTTTACCCCTTGCAATTTCATACCCTGTCTACTTTCACTTCTCAAATTTATATCAAAAACTGTCAAAAACATGATGAGCTGCATTTTCAAATATCAACAACATGTCCAGAATACAGTTACAGCCAAAAAATAACAGGAAACTGCACTAAAAAAAGTTTTTAAAGAAAAAAAGATTAGCACTCTTTAATACAGAACTACTTTCGACTGCACCAGGCGAGCACATCCTGTTGATTTAGTGTAATTAGACCTGTAATATGCGTTGTTTTTAGTGTAGACCCATGCCTGTTACAAGAAAAAGGTTACCATGCTAAAGCACGATAAAATATAAGTTTTCTCACTTCGAGATGAAAATAAATCCTATATTCACGACAAACCAACAAATATCCTCTATAAATTGTTATTTAAATTATGTATTTATTTGCTTAAAAGGTGCCTCGTCAGTTGATTGTGTAAATCACAAAAACTACATATTCATGGTCTTTTCTTCTTATTGTGACAAAACGAGGAAATTACCTCGTTATTACATGAATAGGATTTACACATGACTCAAAACACAGTTTGTTGTTACTTGGCACTACTGCGGCATTGGATAGGATCTACAAAAGACTCAAAACACAGTTTGTTGTTACATGGATCTACAAAAGGCTCAAAAGGCAGTTTGTTGTTACTGGGCACTACTGCTGCAAAACGAGGAAATTTCCTCGTTTTTACATGGATAGGATTTACACATGACTCAAAATACAGTTTGTTGTTACTTGGTTCTACTGCGGCAAAAAACGAGAAATGTCCTCGTTTTTACAGGGATGGGATCTACAAAAGTTTCAAAACGCAGTTTGGTGTTACTGGGCACTACTGCTGCAAAACGAGGAAATCTCCTCGTTTTTACATGGATAGGATTTAAACATGACTCAAAACACAGTTTGTTGTCACTTTGTTCTACTGCGGCAAAAAACGAGGAAATTTCCTCGTTTTTACAGGGATGGGATCTACAAAAGTTTCAAAACGCAGTTGTTGTTACTGGGCACTACTGCTGCAAAACGAGGAAATTTCCTCGTTTTTGCATGGATAGGATTTACACATGACTCAAAACACAGTTTGTTGTTACTTGGCACTGCTGCGGCAAAACGAGGATTTACACAGGACTCAAAACACAGTTTGTTGTTACTTGGTTCTACTGCCAATCTTTTTTACTTACGGACAGTGTGCCTTTAAAGTCAGAATATGTTTATTGCTAACCTTAACGGAGATGATATATACTTTTTGTCAAGTTTTCGTGTATAAAATTACCGTCAGATTTACATTAAACCACCAAATGTACACATGAGTTATTTTAAACATCTAATTAGAAACGTACGCTTCATTTAAAATGGTATGTTAACTTTTTAACTCGTGTATTTACATAAACACAGCCCGTGCTATAAATAAATCATTTGGATCTGCACGCCACCAGCTGTATGCTTAGCGTCAGCTCAACGTATAGGGGATACAGCGTAATTAGTACACCGATATTTATTCCACATAGTGTGTAACGTTTAATTATATTCCATTGATTTCATAGCATAATTATCTAAGTTGTAACTCTTCCGATTACTTCGTCAACTGTTTCAGTTTACGTATTAATAAGCATATACTGCCTTCAAACCCAAACGAATTAAATCCGAGGAAATATCGACATGTTGTCCATGCTTGTATGTTGAACACATTTCTACAAATTGCATTGCACTCTAAGTAAGTAAGAAAGTAATTTCTTTATTTATAAAGGTCGACTCAATTTGCATAGCCAATTTTCCTTGATGCCCTCTTAATATTTACAAACATAATACGACAAATATACGTAATTTATCAAATAGCTCTAGGCATAATCTGAACACATATAAAAGCATATTACAAGGTGATGTTTTCAAATTTAAAATGAAACGCTGTCTAAAATCAATCAAGATAAAACATGAATATACTACACTGTATACACAATCATAGACACATTGTCTATGTATTATACCTATATTGATCATTATTGCTGCCTAGTTTGTTAGACGATATAGCCTGTCGTGGAGGTCAATGAGTACACTGTCGCATGTTATTGACATGACAATAGACATAGTATGAGGAGCACCATAGAATCTGCCGTATTCCTCCACTAGCATTTTGCAACTGGCCATTCAAATTTGGTACCCTTATTGTCAATACTGTTATGTTTGTTGTGTCGAATACTATGTTTCTACACTCAACAAAATTCCTAATCGGTCAGTTTATATTGTATTACTATTTTTATAATAATGTATGTATTCACACGAAATTTCACATATCGATAATTGATTAGGTACTGCAGCTCTTTATTGATTTTTTTCTGGGCGGCTCGCGGTCAAATTAACCGTGTTAGGCGTGTTGACCAATATAGCACATTTTGCACGTGGAGGGCATGGATACCAATATGCTCGTGTTCATGTACACTTTTGTCATTGCTGATGATTGTCCTACTTGAAAAACACATGCAATGGCGAGAATGACACAAGAGGAACGCGGCCGAGCTGTCGGAATGTTACAGGCCGGATCACCTTTACCACAGGTGAGTTTTATTTTTTGAAATTTCAAAAGAATATCGATATGATTTATTTGTAGCTATTATTTTGGTGGCTATTTCCGATTTTAACTTTATTTCAGGTGACAAGAACCTCCAATCGGCGGCTATCCACCACCCAAGCTCTTTGGGCGAAATTCAACCAAACCGAAAGTGTGGCTGATCGACCCCGACGGTTCAAACAGAGGGTGACAACACAACGGCAGGACAGATACATGATCGTATCACATCTCAGTGATCGTTTTCTACCAGCTACAACGACATTTGGGCATACGAGAGGACTCATGGATGTCATGTAGCAACTCAAACCGTACGAAACCGGTTACGTGACGTCGGAATGCGATGCCGTCGACCTCAGGAAGGTCCTATCTTAACCAGAAGAAACCGCCAAGCTCGCTTAGCTTGGGCTAGGCGACATTTACGGTCCACCAGGGCCGACTGGGCGAATGTTCTTTTCGTTGACGAGACAAGGATTACATTGCGTTGTGCCGACGGCCACAAACGCATTTATCGCCGACGTGGTGAGAGAAACAGTGCCAATTGTGTTCTTGAGGCGGACCAGTTCGGGGGAGGATCCATTATGATATGGGCGGGCATTTTGATGCACACCAAAACACCGATCGTGTCCATACAAGGCAACATAAATGCACGACGATATCAGACGGACATCATTCAGCCTGTTCTTATACCACACATGGCTGCAAACCGTGGCATGCAACTCGTCGCTCCGTGCCATGTCACCAGAGCAACATTGGCAATGTTACAGGCCAATAACATACGAGTCATCCACTTTCCTGCTTAAAGTCTTGACCTAAACCCAATCGAGCATGTCTGGGACTTATTAAAACGAAAGGTACGGGCCCATCCTCAGCAGTTGAATCTACGGGAATTGGAGCGTGACGTCAACCGCGTTTGGAGAAATATCCGTCAGCAGTATCTTCACAGATACATTGTATCAATGAGGAGTCGTTGTCGAGCCGTGATTGCTGCCGACGGAGGGCACACACGTTATTAACATACAACAGACGTCAATTAACATGCTTTTGTGAATTTTGAATTACCGGGTCGCCTTATTCATTCCTGCGGAAGATATCAACGCTTTATTTGTTTGAAATGAAATTGTGTTTGTTGATTTGAATTCCGCTTTCTTATGCTATCAATAAATTCACGAAATTGAATTTATTCTTTTTGTTAATTACAATTTATTGATGTGACCGATTTGGAATTTGGTTGAGTGTATGTTTTTTTTGGTATTGTTGTTTGGTTTTGATGTTTAACCGAAACATAACATACAGGTCAACTACTAAATCTATATATGTTAATACGCACTTTAACTTTATGAAATGGTTAACATACAACATACAAGACACTTCGATTTTACGACTTGTTTAATAAACCGAAATATATAGCACACTTAACGTCAGTAACCTTAAAGTTATAGTATCAAGGAACAGTGGAATATGTCTTTATTTGTAACTTCATGTTTATCAGCTCATGGCGAAATCGGGTGTTTAAGCGACCAAATTTAACACAGAATACCATTTATTTTATAGACATCGAGCAGTGCACAACGTTCCTGTACATATGTAGCATTTTGATTTACAGATTTGTTTATCTCTTTCGAGACTCCAACACACGACCTTTCAGTTTACAATCCGACGTACTAACCAAAGAACAATGGGGACTATTTCAGTGCAAGGTAGATTTAATAGCATATAATATGATGCAATCTAATTTAACATAGTTTAACTCCACTAAAGGTGCATCGGTATATAGTCCGTCATGTAGCACATGTAAATAACCATGCGTGGTTTAATACATTTAATATCTATATAACTAAGATTCCGTCTCAAGACCTTATTTAGCGTATGATACGCGTGTGTGCGCTGTTGTTTTTACATTATGACTATTTAGTGTTATATATGCTACAACGTAGCAATAAGAGTTCGTGGTGTAATTGTAATACCTTCATGTATATTACATTTACATAATATCAGTTGAAGGGATACATGTGTAGCTTTAAGTAAATATACTTCATATATTATGAAATAATAAATTGGTCATGCGATAAGTTTGTTTTATAAAATAACGCAATAAAAAAGCACGTTATGCAGTTGATGTTTTGTTATGGATGTATTATTACTTGAAACTGTATTCGTCATACAGATGACAGTCGTCTCAACAACATTAATGCGCATGCTCATTGCAATTTCAATAACCTTATAATCATCTCCACCGGGATTTAGTGTTGTTTGTGCCGTGTGGCAACGTTTTAAAGTATCCCCGTATATTTAATTAATAGTTTTATATTTTCATCCCACAGAGTAAGTAACCTCCAGCGGTGTATTTTGCTACTGACCATTCCAAGGTGATAACAACACTACCCCAAAACCTGGTTTAAGCCTCCAGAGGTGTATTTTGCTACTGACCGTTCCAATGTGGTAACAGCACAACCCCAACACCTGGTTTAAACCCCGAGCGGTGTATTTTGCTACTGATCGTTTCAAGGTGGTAACAGCACAACTTCAAAACCTGGTTTAAACCCCCAGCGGTGTATTGTATTACTGACTGACCGTTTCAAGATTGTAACAGAAATACCTCAAAACCTGGTTTAAAACCCCAGCGGTGTACTTTGCTACTGATCGTTCCAAGGTTGTAACACTATTGTCAACCCCTTATGTTTCTGATGTCATCTCTTTCCTTTTATTAATCTTTGTAATGTTTATCCTTAAATGCTGCATTTTATTATTATTTTCCTATTTGACATTTTTTATGTATTTGATCAAGTCATAATACAAAATTGTGTGTGTGTGTGTGTGTGTATGCGTGCGTGTGTGCGTGCGTGCGTGCGAGCGCGTGCGTTCGTGTGTGTATGTCGCTATTGAAATAAGACTAACAATTTTATAATATATACTTTCTTATTCAGTATTTTCGTTCGAAAAAAGGTATTATATGATGTTTTAATTGAAATTGAATTCACATGTTCATTTCATTTTGTGGTATAGAATTAAAATTCACGACGTTGAAACGTTGCATCATTTGCATAAAGAGTGTTAATGATCATTTGGCGTTATCATTACGTGTCCCGCTTTAATTCCATTAAGCGATGGGAAAGCGTATATTACCAGGATTTTATAATGGTTATTTCGGCAATAAAACACGTTAACAAACATTGTCCGAGTATTAGCTTTCATACCCCATCCAACCACTTCTCCAAGAAGCCAATACAGGGTTGGCTGGGGTATGAAATAAAACCTTAATTTCGGCTTTAAAAAGTTAGCATATTGTAAATTTAAAACATTAAATAAGTAAAAGGTAATTTTAAACAGGTTGTCGCATTTTGCCCCAGATAACCCCGTATTTGCTTCTTGGAGAAGTGGTTGGATGAGGTATGAAAGTTAATACTCGGACCACGTAATGCGGTGTTGTGTCAAATAGATCCAACGTATCTTCAATCTATTTTGCAGATGATTAAGGAAACAATGTTTAACACAGAATCATTTATTCGCAGGCGGTTTTATTTGGCACACAGATATAAGATGTCTTTCTGTTTGCATTGTAACGTGCAATATGTGACATATCTTAAGTGCAACTCCGTTACAACTAGAAGTTGCTGTTAAAAGAAAGCTATACCATTAATACGATTTGATATTATGAAATATTATTCTGTTACAATCTTGATAGTACAATATAAACACGATTACACTTATAAGTATGACGTCAGTGATATGTTTTTCAACACAACCATTTTTTTTGAAAAACTCATGTTCTTATATTCTCTATATTGACATGTATTTACTATTTCATAATAAAGGTCCACCATATGAAGGGCAATATATATACTGTAGGTTTGTTACTATAAATAAGGAAACGAACACGTAACTGTAGCATTGCAAGATAATTATCTTTATTAGTGGCATTTCAGAATAAAACCATTATCGTGTAAGAACCCTTTTTCACTTAGCATTTACAGTTCGTACTTCTTTCATTTATCGAGCTGGAATGGTTGTTTAAAGATCCAATTATCCATAGCGTTTCTTTCTATACCATCTACCGCCTCCGCCTCCGCCTCCGCCTCCGCCTCCGCCACCGCCACCGTAGCCGCCGCCATATCCACCACCGTAGCCGCCGCCATATCCACCACCGTAGCCGCCGCCATATCCACCACCGTAACCACCGCCTAATCCTCCGCCATACCCACCGTAACCGCCGCCGCCACCGCCGCCATATCCACCACCGTAACCGCCTAACCAACCGCCGCCTCCGCCGCCTCCGCCGCCTCCGCCGCCGCCGCCGCCACCGCCGCCACCGTATCGACCTCCACCCCACTTACAATGTTTGCAATGCTTCCTTTTCCACCTCCATCCTGTAAAAATAAACAATAATATTGCATTCGTTTGTAAAAGGGGAATGTCCTATTTTAGATACCTTACATATGCAATTGTATATACATGTATGTCTAAAAGGGACCTTACAAGTGTTATAATTATATATACCATATACAAGGGGCGTTACAAATGCAATACGTATATCTAACATGCATGATTCATTACAAAGCCATACTTATAAATACTTATATCTGAAATTAACTCGGGAATTTACAAATGCATTGCTTATTTCTAGCATTTACAATGGACTTTTGACATGAAATATATATATATCTAATCAATCCAAAGGACCTTATACAGTGCAATGCTTATATCTAACACATGCAATGGACCTTACACATGATATGCGTATCTCTAATATATACAATACATATATATACTGTATATTTCATTTTGACCTAAATAGACGTCAAATGTCATACAAGAGTATTGTAATCGTGTTACATTCGTTTCACGTACTTTTTTTAATGTAGTCTTGTGATACGCAGGCAGGCTTCATAACCTCTGGTCCCAACTAAATTTCATTTTGTTTATTTCGCCCATTATTTTCTTGTTTAGGGCAAAGGTTTTAGAAACTGGGACCATACGCCGCTGGCCATGGACTGATGTGAAAATACCACATTGAAGGTGCCATGTTCACCGTCATATGCATACCATTTTCATGATGGCTTAAATATTGTTACTGTTGACATTATTAATATTGAGTTATGCTTAACCCTGGGCTAGAGGACATGAACGGTAGCTATCGTTCATGAACAGTCTCAGTCAAACCGAGACTGCAATATTGTTTGTATTTAACATGTTGGACGATTTCCAAATTTCTCGTTTCATACTTTTTTAACGTATCCCGAATAGTTCTCCTGAACCAGCTTTGTCTTTATAAATTAAACATTTTTGTTCTTAAAGCTGTACAATCCGTATTTTAACTGGTAATAACTCATGAATATGAATGAATCAAGTGTGAAGTAGTTTCAAATCGACGAAAACCCCAAAAGTCGGTATATAAGGAGAAATCGATATGTAAAATTTCACATTTTTTTAGCCTCTGTACAGGAAACATCGATAAATATACGGCTCCAGAATATATGTGATAAAAAATAGTTGCCCGGAACGTGATTTGAACCACAGCCTTGCACCTGTAAGATTAGAAAGATGTACGCTGAACCTCTCTAGACCACTGCTATTTATTGGTATTTTGTAGCATTTTTAACACTAAATAGGCATTACGTAATAACAAGAGCGCGCACACAAACTCAACAAGCGCTAAATAACAAATCGAGATATGGTTGATCTGAGGCGAAGTATTAGTTTTATGTTGATAAGATACAGTATTACACCAGGCAATGTTAATTTACACGTGCGACAATATGGACAGCATATTTATTGATCCATCTTTAGTTGCGTTCAAATATGTTAAGTTATTTTGCCTCATAATATTTGGTAGTTAGTATAATATTTTCTCAAGTAGCGTTGTAGTTCAGTGGATACAGCACCGGACTTGAAATCAGAAGGTCGTGTGTTCGAGCCCCGAAAGAAGCTAACTTTTTTTCTGTAAAAATTACTGTTACCTGTGTATAGGTACGATATGCACTGGTCGATGTATATACAGTAAATGATTTCCTACGCTATATTTGCTCACTTAAATACCCGATTTCGACATGAGCTGGTGAACATGAAGTTACAAATAAAGACACGCCTACAAAGAAGAATTCGATTGATATAGGGACTCTGTAGCTTTAAAGGAAAAACACAAATATTGAACAATATATGTAGATTTCAAAGGAGGAAGCCACCTGAAAGTAGATACACAGCAGTAGAAACATAGAACCTTAAATTGCATTATAAAATGTACTTCAGTACATACAATTGTCGAATATAAAACTGAAACACATTATGATGGTCTCATTCTATTGGAACTGACAATAATGATGTTTCCAAATCGGCAATTAAACATAAATAGTTTCAACCGAAAACCTGACCATCTAATTGGATAATGATGGCACCATTGGGTATGTTAACCCTAGAGTCAATTACTTTCCATTGTGTTATGTAATGCTTTCCATCTTTAAGAATGAATGAATGGTATTTTACGGCACGTCGACACATAAATAGGTCATATTGTGCGCAAAAAACTGATGAAAGATGAAGAAATGAAGTAGTAATTAAAAATTATTGTAAATATATAAAGATAAAACTATTTACAAATACGGGATCATATGGTAATAATATAAACTGTATATGTAAATCAACAAATGCCTGTCAACGGGACATCTTAAAGAGCTCGCGTAAAAGATTTATATACATGGCGTATTTGAAGTATGGTTAATTTAGTAAATCAAGAAAGATACAAAAATACAGGGGAAAACACCTTATGCTACAGATGAATTCCGGTTTTGATAGTCCACAATTGAAATGAATGTTGTTTAACGGCTCATCAACAGAGTATAGGTTATTTAGAGCCGCTCCCAGAGAGAGTGGAAGCAAACATAGGAATCCGGGAACCTGCCCTACTCTTATTATCGAATAAATTCCTATGGTTCTTTAACGTGCTCGGAGGATAGACCGATACACGGGACCTCCCGGTCCCCATCCGACGGACGAGGCTAAGGGAAAGTGTCTTGCCCAAGAACACACCGACGGAACTCATTGACACCACGGAGGATTGAACCCGGTTTTGATAGAAAACAGATTTAAATATAGATGAAAATGAAGGCATATCTGAAAAAATCTTAATGGAGTTATTTTGAAGAAAAAAAACGCACACGACTACAACTGTAATAAACTAAACAAGTTATTTCAGAATATCTTAATCAAGTAACAACACTGACTGAGTAATATCGAACAAAGCTGCCAGAATGTGTCATTAAATTGATATTGTTCACGAAATAAAATATAATTTACACTACACCTTTGCGTATGGGTATACTACAAATGCTGAACATATATACTATAAATGAAAAGACAACTATACTTTTTATATGCAAATTGAATATACTAAATAAAAATTACCAAACATCACCAAAATGTAGATCGATATACTTAATAGCAATTAAAAAGAGACAAAAAGGTCTCACAGAAACCACAGCACACAAACGCAATGGCACCGTTGATAAACAAAAAAACTAAAAACATTAAATATCCAATACACAAGACAATTTACAACCAAGTTTGATAAAGACAAAGTTACCAACTTGGAATGGTCAGTTGGCAATACGGCCTACTGGTTAGCTACAATCGATGCTATGTGTACACAACCTCGCTAATATTGCTGTCTTCAGAGTACAAATTGAAAAAGCAGTGTAAATAAACGTATTTCACATAAACAGAAAAAACTAAATATTGCGATGATTTGTCAAACTTACCTTCAGCTGGTGTGAGAAATCCAATCACGCAGGCAACCAGCAGAATAGCAACAATGGCTCTCATAATTATGAGACTGGTGAACAGGCAGAGATTACAAATACTCTGACTGAATGTTAACAGTAATTCACTGCCTTATATACTACAAAAGGTTTGGAAAAAACAACAAAATGATGCATCATGAAACGTTTAATCATTAGTGATACATCGTTTGTTTTTTTATAGTCATTAGCGTTATTTGCATTTTTTTCATTTTCACATTATTTAATAGCTTGTGCATGCCACACAAAAGGTACAACATGCGTCATTTAGCAAATTTACTCTTAGTCTAAAATTTTGTATTGGGCATATTACTTGAAACGTACATAATATATTTAATCGAAACTGGAAAATCAATTTTAAATAGACATAACTGATAGGTTTGTAGAGCAAGATGTTTGAGAAATGAAACAATAATACATGTGATTTTTACGAGACATGTTCAATAATACAAGTTTGTAGAATTTGTACCACAAGTACGCATGCATATCAAATACATATGTCTATATCAAATACATATGTTTGTCGTGAGACAATTATTAACGAATCTCAACAAGTAGTTAAATGAAATGCATGTACTCTAACCATTCATAGTGTTGAAGCAAACTCCCTCGAGAATCTACATTGTGTTTAACAAGAAATGTAGCTTTCAAGGACCACGGTCAACCAAAATCACGCACAGAAACAAACAATAACTAGAAGATATTTTTTGTAAAAACAAATGTCTCCCCCATTAGGGAAAAGGCTATCAATCCGCAAAAATGATTCACGTGGAACACAAAGATAATTTGCGCAACTAGGCTTGGTACAGATTATCCTTTCCAAGTTTCGTTGAAATCTGGCCAGGGGATCAGGAGAACTATTCCGGACGAATGTTATGTATTAAAACATTTAAAGGGCTATATCTCTACTCAAAAAATCATTCAACCGGAACAAGGCAACGATATGCACAACTAGGCTTGGTACTGATCATCTCTGCAAAGTTTCGTTGCAATCCGGCAACCAGTTAAGGGGAACTTGTCCGGACAAAGTCAGTGCACTAAAGCCTTTAAAGGGCCATAACTCTGACAACAATAATTCAACCGGAATACGGCAACGATATGTGCAACTACGCTTGGCACTGATTATCTCTGCAAAGTTTCGTTGAAATCCGGCCAGGGGTTAAGGAGAACTAGTCCGGACAAATGCATGTATTAAAACTTTTAAAAGGGCCATAACTCCGCGAAACATCATCAACCGAAACACGGCGACGATATGAGCAACTAGGCTTGGTACTGATCATCCCTGCAACGTTTCATTGAAATCAGGCATGAACTAGTCCGGACAAAGTTTGTGTATTTAATCCGTTAAGGGCCATAAATCCGCCAGACAATGTTTGTGACATACAGACAACAGACAGACGACAGACATACAACAGACAGACAGACAGACAGACATACAGACAGCACAAAACAAAACAATTTATCTCCCCTCCACAAAATGGGGGAGACATAATTACAAAGATGATTTTGAAGTCAAGAACTTTTTTATTTCATTTTTGTTTTCATAAAATCAAAACAAGACAATTTACATGTTAACTCACAGTATACAAATGCGAGATATACAAACATAAAATGGTAGATAATAGGGCTACCGCCTTGGAACGGTCAGTGTCAAATACAGAGCGCTGGGGTTTAAACCAGGTTCCAGGGTGCACCAAACCTCACTCTTAGCATGTTATCATCCCAGTAAAACGTTTTCAGTTATCAAACATAAGACATCGTGTCATTCCCTACTATCAAATGGATTTCCGTGATTCTTAAAGTAGCTATCTCGCCAACAACAGCCAAAGTTTACTTATATGTACATCGTTTCTAAACCTACCGATGACGAGGTATATATATATGACTTACATAAACCCTATAGACATTATATAAGCGGTTTTAACCAGCAAGGCCAAACCCAAAAACTGGAGCGTTAGTTTAAACTTATTTATTTTACATCGATTGTAACGAAAGCTCTATGAACTTATTTGAATCACTCTCGATGTCTTTCTGGGTAGAACCAGTACTAAGCAATGCAGATAAAGTGTCTTGCTCAGGGACACAACGCATATGGCAATGACGGGAATCGAACCCACGACTTTTGGATCATGGGTCCAAAGCTCTACCACAACTGGAGCGTTCAATAAAGAGTTACCAACTCATAATTGATTTTGCGCATATTCAGTCAAACGTATTTTAAGAACCGAACAATTCTATATTTAAATCGGCAAATATAAATTATGATATGACTTGCACACCTGGATAGAGTTTTGATAAATAGTTTTGAAGAGTAATTGCTCCGTTATTTGGCAGGTCAGTGCCTTTTACTATCAAGTTTATTAGGCGAGGCTTAGAAAACGAAGAATGGCGAGGCTCTGCTCTTGATAGTAAAAGGCACTGTCATAATATTCTAGTTATCATGTAGATTATCCATATTTTCTGTATGAATTTACTTTTATTACCTATTTCTCAGAATTGTACGCTTATCGAGGACGCCGTCATGTTGTTGTTTTTCGTTACGTGCATGACGTCAGATAACGTTACGTACAATAAACGCCGAAGGATTCCGCACTGATTTGCTCTATTGGTCAGTGCCGAATAATGCAAAATTTAATAGATCACCCCTTTATTAGGCAGAAAAGTGCATATCTGCATGATAAATTGTAATACACGGAACCTCTCAGTTTACATCTCCATCCGATTAACCATGTCAAAGGAAGTGCATTCATCGAAGGAACGTTATTGAAAAGGAGATACGCAGCAATGTGTACATCCTACTATGGAATGTAAAGTAGACATTTTTCCTTATTTGATATAATAGTTCCTATTGCGAGCGAAACATTTTGTTGTCCACTAATCACGACGACGAAGCTAAGGGAAGCAGGGGCGGATACAGAACAGTGGGGAATGTATTACTGCGAGGGTGATAGTAAAAAAACAATATCACATGCGCAGCTTTGATGCACGTTGGTGAGAGTATTGTTTCGGTGATTTCATCGGCTCAGTATGGTGAATTTTTTTAACTCATCATAACTTCAAAAGCACTTTACCGATTTCAATAAACTACCACTTATTTTCTTAGTTACGTTTTTTCCAATTAAACGCTATAACTTTCGTCATGTTCATAGCAATTTTTTGAAGAAACAAATGTTTTGAAAAAACAAATCCGGCAAAGTGAAATCTGTACTGAAAAAATAATCTTATTTTGGCCCGATGGATATTCCGTATAATAACATAAATATCACATTCATGAGAGGGCGATAGTAAGAAGATTCAGGCTGTGGATATGATTATCATTATCCGAAAGGTGAACATTCTTACTATCACCCTCTCATGAATGTGGTATTTATACATTCCATTTAAATGAAAAGGTGCGACATCGACCTGTTTTGAACCTTATGTGGTGCGTAATGAACCTTACACAAAGACGCCGCGTCGTAAGAAGGAAATCGAGTAAAAATATGACGTCATCACACAAATATATGATGCCATCATACAAACAAACAATGTCATCTTACAAACATATGATGCCATCATACATACAGACAATGTCATCTTCCAAACATATGATGCCATCATACAAACAAATAATATCATCTTACAAACATATGATGTCATCATACAAACAAACAATGTCATCATTCAAACATATGATTCCATCCTACAAACAAACAATATGAAATATATGATGCCATCATACAAACAAGAGATGTCATCATACAAACATATGATGCCATCATACAAACAAGCATGATGCCATCATACAAACAAACAATGCCATCATACAAACATATGATGCCATCATACGACAAACAATGCCATCATATAAACATATAATGCCATCATACAAACAAATAATGTCATCATACAAACGTGTGATGCCATCATACAAACAAACGATGTCATCATGCAAACATATAATGCCATCATACAAACAAACAATGTCATCATACACACATATGATGCCATAATACAAACAAGCATGATGCCATCATACAAACAAACAATGCCATCATACAAACATATGATGCCATCATACAACAAACAATGCCATCATATAAACATATAATGCCATCATACAAACAAATAATGTCATCATACAAACAAACAATGCATCATACAAACATATGATGCCATCATACAAAAAACGATGTCATCATGCAAACATATAATGCCATCATACAAACAAACAATGTCATCATACACACATATGATGCCATCATACAAACAAACAATGCATCATACAACCATATGATGCCATCATACAAACAAACGATGTCATCATACACACATATGATGCCATCATACAAACAAACGATGTCATCATGCAAACATATGATGCCATCATACAAATAAACGATGTCTTCATACAAACAAGCGATGTCATTATACAAACATATGATGAAATCATACAAACAAACGATGCCATCATACGACAACGTTATCTATTGGCAGCTGCGCTAATAAATGTTGCATATTGAGATTTTTGGTTTTATGTGATGAATAGAAAATCAAATGCTTGCACATTTAATATTGACTTTATTTAACTCTTGGATAACACTGATAACACTGATATGATTCTCGGCAAATACCATTAAATTATAGAATGTATTCTAGTTCATACTGACACAAGCAATATTAAAACATAACACAATGATTGCGTAAATCTCCATAATAAGAACATTGCATGATTACATGGGATTCGTCTTCTTCTTTTCCTCACATACTCACATACACTTTTTCTCATGATATTGGGTTCTAGAATGTCTTCCTGTTTCAACAATTAAATTATGTGCAGAGCAGCTTTCATGCTTTAGAGGTTTATTTAAATTTAGATATCTTTCAACAGTCAATAGAGATTTAAAATGTTGATAATGGACTGCTTTATATGACTGAAATAGTTCAGCTAGCAACTATTGGAGAACTCAATCAATTAAGCGTTGTTTAAATATGGCTATAAATAACTGCACGTCTCCTACTTCATCAGATATCCATGCCACAACGAAACCTTTGTTCTGCCGACGTCATCAATCTTTCTTAGCGTAATATACCATTGTTGTGGGTACCTGGAATTACTTACATTTGAAATTCCTATCCAGTATTTAACACATTTACAATATAAATAAATATATAATAGAAACTTGCCGCACTCGCCTTTAGCGAATGCATAGAACATATTTCATATAACTTTAAATATCGGCTGCAGAATTGGTTTCATACATTTTCAATGTGATTACAACATTGATAGCCCCAACTTTCGGAACCGTATGTCAAAACAGTATAAACTTATTATAGACGATGCTAACGAAAATATTTATTATTTGGCACTAACAACGTCTCATTAAAAAGGTATAATTATTGTTTTTATCCAGGTTAAAACCTGTCAAATATGCACTTCGATCGTTCGTTGGAGAATTACTAACTAGAAGCAATATGTTTTAACGAAATTCAAAGGCGATACAAAAACAAACGTTTACAGCTTTCTGTGTTTGAACTCTATTTCCACATTGTAGCATGTCACCTGTAGCATGGTCGGTGACATTTCCTTTGACCAATGTAGAGCATTAATCGTATAATTTAGGGTAACTAAAGGGGCTTGGCTATACCGTACTACAACACGCAGATATTGGAATTTAGAGTACGGTCACTATGACGTCACAGTTTTACTAAGTACACCATGCTACAAAAAAGATAGAGTCTGTCTCAGCTCGTTGGTTATTTAAACACCTCAATGGGCTACGCCCATCTCGGTGTTTAAATAAGCCAACTCGCTGAGACCGGACTGTATCTATTACCTAAAACAAAAGGCGCTGGTTATGATTGAACCCATCTCGGTGTTAAAATAAGCCAACTCGCTGAGACCAGACACGCTCATCTCGGTGTTTGAATAAGCCAACTCGCTTAGACCAGACACGCCCATCTCGGTGTTTAAATAAGCCAATTCGCTGAGATCAGACACGCCCATCTCGGTGTTTAAATAAGCCAACTCGCTGTGACCAGACACGCCCATCTCGGTGTTTTAATAAGCCAACTCGCTGAGACCAGATACGCCCATCTCGGTGTTTAAATAAGCCAACTCGCTGAGACCAGACACGCCCATCTCGGTGTTTAAATAAGCCAACTCGCTGAGACCAAACACGCCCATCTCGGTGTTTAAATAAGCCAACTCGCTGAGACCAGACACGCCCATCTCGGTGTTTAAATAAGCCAACTCGCTGAAACCAGACACGCCCATCTCGGTGTTTAAATAAGCCAACTCGCTGAGACCAGACTCTATCTAACAGGCGATGGTTATGCTTGACATGCTCATGCTACTATCTGAGCTAAGCGGAATGCAATTTCCGCGAACAGAAATATTTAAAATAAATAAAACTTGTATTTATCCAATTACGGAATTTATTTCTACAGGCTTATTTGTGTCTATGTCATGAATATATTTCTCAGAATAAAAATCAGAGTTATATGATAATACTCAATATTCGTTCCTTACGGACAGTGTACCTTTAAAGTCAGAACATGAATATTGTTAACCTTAACGGAGATGATATAGACTTTGTGTCAAGTTTTGTGTCAAGTTTTCGTGTATAAAATTACCGTCAGATTTACATTAAATCACCTGATGTACACGGAAATTATTTTAATCATCCGATTAGAAACGTACGCTTCATTTAAAATGGTATGCTAACTTTTTAACTCGTGTGTTTACATAAAAACTACCCGTGCTAAAAATAAATCATTTGGATCTGCACGCTACCTGTTGTATGCTTAGCGTCAGCGCAACGTACATTGGATACAGCGTAATCAGTACACCCATGTTTATTCCACATAGTGTGTAACGTTTAATTATATTCCATTGATTTGATAACGTAATTCTCTAAGTTGTAACTTTTCCGATTACTTCGTCAACTGTTTCGGTTTACGTTTTGATAAGCATATTCTGCCTTTAAACCCAAACGTATTAAAGCCGAGGAAATATCGACATGTTGTCCATGCATTTACGTGAAACGCATTTCTACAAAATGCATTGCACTCTAAGTAAGTAAGTAAGTAAGTAAGTAAGTAAGTAAATTTGTTATTTATAAAGGGCGATTCAATTTGCATAGCCAATCTTCCTTGAGGCCATCTTAATATTTACAAATATAATACAACAAATAAACGTAATTTTATCGAATAGCTCTAGGCATAATATGAACACATATCAAAGCATATGACAAGGTGATATTTTCATATGAAACGCTGTCAAAATCATTCAAGATAAAACATGAATATACTACACCGTAATTATAGACACATTTGTGTAGTGTATACATCAGTACTGCTTTCTACCCATGGAATTAACAAGATATAAAAGCAAACTAGACTCTACTCATTTCAAGCAATTGTACCAAAAGTATATTCAATGATGCCGCATTTTTTATTTCAAGTAAAATACTATTCCATATCCAACATGTCAATGTTCCTGAATATGCTAAGCTCCCTTTTAATAGTTATTTGGCTTAGGTATTATGGCATTTCTATTTGTAATCAGTGATCTCAGTTGCATTGAAGTATTTTGCTAATTTATTCTCATATGAAACAAGTCGATTAGATATTGCGGGGACATTTGATTTGCAGCTTTATACATGCTTTTAGCCTTTTGAAGAAAACCAATTTCTCCGTATGACAACATATTTAGATAGATACGCGCAGTTTAATATAGTCATGACCTTGTAAACGTTTGCATGCTCTTTTTTTTGTAATTAAGTAATTCTATATCCACTGAGGTGATACATAATATGTATACGCATCATCAATCACACGAGACACAATAAAGAAAAATAATGGAGGGTAAGTCATTACGCTGATATATTATGATTGATTCTCTAAAAGATGCAGAAATATCGTTAACGTTCACGCATTGAAAGCCAACAAGCCTTGCAAGAATAAATGCAGGCACGGTTATATAAATGAATAATCAAGTACAGGCCACTAACGTATTTTTTTTTAAAAACCCAGACACATTATTTCCCATTCTTACCATCGGAGTTTCTTAATTAACAACTTAATTTCCCATTCTTACCATCGGAGTTTCTTAATTAACAACTTAATTTCCCATTCTTACCATCGGAGTTTCTTAATTAACAACTTAATTTCCCATTCATACCATCGGAGTTTTTTAATTAACAACTTAATTTCCCATTCTTCATGTTCTTACCATCGTAGTTTCTTAACAACTGAATTTCCCATTCTTACCGTCATAATGTGTACTAAACATGTTTAGTGGTTACCCTACGTTTTAACCCATCAGTTGACTCAGATTTTCAAATACTTGTACCATTTATTCATGAAGCGTTTAAACCAAACAGTCTTTGTGACCTATATCGAGAATATAATATGGATACAACTTATGGTAAACACTAAGTCGGATAGAGACTATGAAGAGAAATCTCCACCATTAAGAAACCGCAGTCGGTGTTCGCTATGCTCCCTCCCATTCGGTTTCGTAATGTTGACGATTTCTCTTCATTCATACATCTTCACATCTGCGGCGCGTAATCTAAAATTGCTATGAATACGAACATATTGAGATTAAAGTCCTCGCAGCGAAGCACTTTAAGGGAGTTTGAACCTTTAAATTGTTTGTGAGGTTTATTCTTTCCAAGGACACGGATTTCTATTCTAGGACCAAGGGAATAGTCACAGTTCTTTGATGTAGTCTAATAATCGCCTTATATGTATGGATACAGTTTTGTAGGGTAGGGACAATCAATACCCCACTTCCATGGTGATGTGCTTCATAAACTTCGAAGGATGCTAGGTCATAATCACTTTCATACAATCGTTATTAAAGTTTTTAAAAAGTTTATCAGAAGAGTTATGACCCTATCATTTGCAACGCACTGCATGTTTAGGGGTTGTCCCATTTACAGTTCGCCACTATGCTTTCCTATTTGATTGTGCGATGACCGGACAGATCGAGGACCCTATGATGACGCATACCTATAACCTCAAAGCACGGTGGCGTTTGATTTTTATCTTAAATTGTGTCCTACCCTTAACGATTTGTTCTCTTGTTGCATCGACTTCTGCCAAGTCAATGAGTACTTTGTGCCTTTCTACGCTTTTGGTTTTATATTCATATATACATGATGAATTTTGTACTATATTTATATTGCCTTTTATTATGCCTTGTTTTTTTAGAGAATATTACCTGGCAGAGATATCTTTATTAAGACTCATTTTATTTGGATAATAATAGGGTAAGAGTGACATTTGATGCACCCTAGAACCTGGTTCACAAGCAAACGGCCTTCTTTGCCACTGACCGTTCGATTTTTGATGTCATATCTTGCCTTTTATTCATTTTTAGCTCGACTGATCAGAGATCAGCAGAGCTTATGCCGTGGTGCGGCGTCCGTCGTCCGTCCGTCCGTCTGTCCGTAAACTTTTATTTGTAGCGACAACTCCTCTGAAACTACTAGATGGATATTCATGAAACTTTACAGAAATGTTGCCCATAAAGTCTAGTTGATCCTAGCAAACATTCATGTTGATGTGAAATCCAAGATGGCCGCCAAAGCTAAAAATAGAGTTTTAAAATACAAGTTTGTAGCGACTACTTCTTGAAAACTATAAGTGATATTGATATGGGACTTTTTCTAAAATGATCAGCATGACATGATGTTGATCCTTGTCAAAAGTCGTTTTGATCCCACGTTAAACATGGCTGCCAGCGGCCATCTTTGTTTACATAGAGTTATATAGTAAAAACTTGTAGCGACTACTCCTCTGAAACTACTTTGCGGATTGTCATGAAACTTTACAGGAATGTTGCTCTTGATGTCTAATTGATCCTAGCAAAATTTCAGATCTGCCAGAAATTCAAGATGGCCGTCACAGCTAAAAATAGATTTTTAAAAAATAAGTTTGTAGCGACTACTTCTTGACAACTATAAGTGATATTGATATGGGACTTTTTCTAAAATGATCAGCATGACATGATGTTGATCCTTGTGGAAAATTATTTTGATTCGACGTTAAACATGGCTGCCCGTGGCCATCTTTGGTTACATAGAGTTATATAGTAAACACTTGTAGCGACTACTTCTCTGAAACTACTTAACGGATGTTCATGAAACTTCACAGGAATGTTGCTCTTGGTGTAAAGTTGATTCTAGAAAGATTTCAGGTCGGCCGGAAATTCAAGATGGCCGCCACAGCTAAAAATAGATTTAAAATAAATAAGTTTGTAGCGACTACTTCTTCAAAACTGTAAGAGATATTGATATGGGACCTTTTCTAAAATGATCAGTATGACATGATGTTGGTTCTTGTCGAAAATCGTTTTGATTAGACGTTAAACATGGCTGCCAGCGGCCATCTTTGTTTACATAGTGTTATATAATGAAAACTTGTAGCGACTACTCCTCTGAAACTACTTGACGGATTTTCATGAAACTTCACAGGAATGTTGCTCTTAATGTCTAATTGATCCTAGCAAAATTTCAGGTCGGCCAGAAATTCAAGATGGCCGCCACCGTTAAAAATAGATTTTCAAAAAACAAGTCTGTAGCGACTACTTCCTGAAATCAAAATCAATCAGTAGAGCTTCAAGGTCATTGACCTCTTGTTGTAATTATTGTTTGTATCTGTGCGTGTTTTAGGTTGACTTTGGGTCCTTGAATGCTACGTTTCCGAATCGAATAGTTTTAATAACTTGTTATGTATAATTCGAAAAATATGGTTTCAGTAATTATTACCAAAACACCATTCTGCAGACATATTTCATCAGCCGGCGGAACATGCTAACTCAGCTACTATCTTGATTTTCTTCTTAAAGCTATATAATCTATACTTAAACTGCGTGCATCTTTGTAGGCGCGTCTTATAGCGATTTCGGGTATTTAAGCGATATAATTGGGCACAGTACATTATTTAATGTATAGACATCGAGTAGTGTAGATCGTACATGTATACTGGTAGCACTATACTTTGCAAAATGAAGGGGTTTGTGTCTCTCCCCGGACTCAAACGCACGACGTTTTTATTTACCGTCGCGATTTCTATTTACTGAGCCATGTCGATTCTTGATAAAAATAAGTATAAAAGTCGAACAGGAAATGCAGTTTTCACAGAACACAGTATATAACAAATAGCAACATATCCGAACGCACCTCAAGGTGTATCAATATACAGTTCAGCATGTCGCATATGTAAACTTACGGTACGTGGTCTAAAACTTTTTTCTACCAACTTCGCACTAAGAGTCAGTCTCAAAATAACACGGTCTTCATGTTTATTGTTTAAACGTTAGTACGTGTGTGTGTTTGTGGGTGCTAATTATTACGAAGCGCCTATTTAGTGAAAGATACGCTGCATGTAATATGTATCAAGACATTTCTGGAGTGCAGTGATTATCGTCCCAGGCATTGACGAGCATAAAATGTCCAAGGTACCTTGTCCAAATCCCGTTCCGGGAAACATATTCTTATCAAATCTATTCGGAGGTCGTTTATTTATCGATATTACCTTGACAACGGAAAATGGGATACTTTACGCATCGATTTCTGGCTAAAATACCGGCATTTTGGATGTTCGTCGAACTGAAACTACTTCACCCGTGACTCGTTCATATTCATGAGCTAATATCATATAAAGTCTAGAATATGTAGCTTTAAGAATATGTAGAAGAATATGTAGCTTTAAGAATGTCACATGTTTGATATATACGCGTTTCTATTGGAAACAAAAACGTTCCTACATGATTCATATGCCATATATTTTCTTGCGATCTGCTTGTTTTGCAAGATTTAAAGTTATTGCTGTTTGCCACACAATCGTGAAAATAACAAATTTGATACATCGATAAGATTTCACATTTGTGCGTGTTAATTGTTAATGATTACAATAATAAAACAATTCCAACTTTGAAGTATCTCGTAAATTAGTTATATGTTAATTTACTTTTTGCACAAACTGTAGTTTAATTGCTTTGCTGTAATCACTGTTATATTTGTTATGGATTTTATTCTTATATGGGTTTTATATCTGTCTATGGTTAACAGACTGTGACTCATGTAAGTGGCAATACGCATCCTTTACAACTTCAATTCCTAGAGAACTCGTCTGAAAAACTTGAATGGTAAAAACACATATTTTGTAATGTTGAAAGGTTACCATGACACTTGCTGAAATGACGTTTTCGTAAACCAGTCTACTGAAGTGTAGCATGTAATCATAATATATGTATATTAGCGACGAAACGTTCACAAGGCTCAATAGCGCAGTTGATCGAAGCGCCGTGTTATTGCCGAGGAAGGTTGGGGTTCAAGCCTCCTGATTTCCATTCGTTTTTTAATTTTCATTAATTATGGTTTTCATTACAGTTCCTTTACATTTTTCACTTTCATAACACAATCTTATAATTACACATGGTAACAGTGAACAGTTTATAGGTGTTGTGAGGCACTCTCTAACGCAAAGGTATCCCTTACATGTAAACAATTATATGTCTGTGCTGATGTGTACTTCTAGCACGTCGTGATACAAGGGTGAATTGTAATCAATATGTAAGACATGTCAATGTATTTGAACGTCCACATTGATTTAAAATGCTTGGTAGGAAAAACTGATGGTAAATTTCGGGAAGAATGTAAGAAAAAACGGTCGTGGCGTGTTTATGTCTCAGTGACAACGTTTATTTTTTTCAATATTGTTTTAACACCCCTGACTTGATATATTATTATATTAACTTCTTGCTTGTTTCTGTTTCATAATCATATTCTACGTTGGCAATGTGTTGGTAAGAACGAACATCCGAAATGTTCGAAACAGCTCATTCAAAATGTTTTCATTTATTTCTTGCTGAACGTATCCATTGCTCAACAGCTCCGATGGGTGACAAATGTCCTGTCTAAAAATGTGCACAGAATAGAATTATAACTGAAAAGGTAATAATGTATATGTGCGTGAATAGATGTTATACAGCTATATACAGACCAAGTTGCGTTAAATGCAGAACAAAAGCAGAACGAATGCTGAACGAAATGAAAATGAAAGCAGCATGAACACAGAAGGAACTCAGAACGAATATTGTACGATATATATTTAACAAATGCATGTCGTTCGTTGCGTTCGTAGCATGCGTTTACAGCGTTCAGCGTTATAAAAAATGAACGATGAATGCACTTTTTTACAACGCTAACCGCCGAACACAAACGAAACGAACGCAAATGCCTTTGAGTATTTCGGATGACTTATTGTAATACCATTTTGAGTTGGTAATGAAAGTCTCGATTAAGGCGGCGTTTTTGAGTATTTTAATAGAAAGAATTACACCCTGTAAATGGTGTTTTAGAACCGCTGATGCACGATTAAACATTTACTTTTATTTTTACTGATTCAAAAAGGGATATATTATATTTATTGTGTAGCATAAAATTAAAATTATTTCAATATAAAACTAAAATAATGTTGATAAAACAGCCGGTATATTTTATATAGTGTCATATATGTTACATTATTGATGAAACTAACATAAACCCGGAAGAAAACAGAATAATCATCAAATAATGCCAACAAATGGACCCATTCTTTAATATTCTCACATAAACACAAGTCGCCGACTCTTGATAAAAATCGCATGACTGGATATCATCCGTCATTTAATCGTGAGAGATGTTGCGAATGGTAAACGCTGGAAATGCAAATAAGGACCTAGACCACCATTATTTTTACATAGGGTTGTTAATAAATATCTACCTGAAAATATCCAGTCCTGACTATGCTGGCCATATAACACACACAATGTAGTATCAGTCATGCCCAGTGCAACATAAAAATGGGCCTTAGATGATTTGCTGACCTGCTCTTTTTCACAAAATATTTTCCAAACTGTAAGTAAACACCTTCTTTTTGAATTCTGATGTCAAAATGACCAAAGTACACTTAAAACTGTGCTTCACAAAAAGTAGTGCAGCATGTCCAGCTTACCTTCAATTTTCATGCGGTTTTCGCTAGAAGCAAGTTAAATGTTTCAGAAATAAAGGAAAACATTCAATACATACCAGCCCTGTGTCTTTCACCACTCCTGTGCTTCACAGTAACTTACTCAATAGTTTACCTGAGGGAACTTTTGCGTTCCACCAGATTGGGCCCATGGTACCCGGTCTAGCTCCAAATGTAGTGTCTCTGTGCATTTAAACGCATGCATTCTGTTGAGTTCAGGAATGCATTTCTGTGCTTTTAAATGAAGCATAGTTTCTTTTATAGATGCTGAATACATTCAAGAACGCAAATGATAACCATTTTAAAACATGCATTTATAACATGAAATGCAAAACGGAATGCAAAACGGAGCGTAAACGGAACGCAAACGAAAAGCAAACGGAATGCATTTGTGGGGTACTTGAACGCAACTGGGTCTGTACTAGACATATGATTTTGCAAACCCAATTAGTTAGTGTGAAACTGAACCAAGCAACCCCGTCTGTGTGTCTTCAATCTTGTTTTTTGTCGTGTCATTAATGGTTAAATTATCTCGGTGCTCTGCTTCTGCCAAGGCATTGAATACTTTCTCTCATAGCACGCATAGCGGGGATTTCCTTATTTACAATGTACGGTTTTATTGGGATGCAAACAGGGTAAGCTTGAGGTTTGGTACACCTAGACTCTGGTTTAACCCCCAGTGTTTTTTTTCGCCGATTCAGAGACGATTTCTGTGCTTGGGCTATTAACACACGTGACACAAATATAGTGTGTCTATAACATACGTGTTACATGGAAAAAGTGTGTATACATAATATACACATACAAACATTAAAAACTGTTAAACTAACTGACGAGTTTACTTAACACAAACGCAATCATACATGGTTATATAATAACCATACTAAACTGTCCATAATTATACAGGGTAGTAAGTAACCGTAATCAACTGTTGTTGGTGATAAAAGCAATCACAAACACATTGTACCACCTTTGTGTACAATATGAATAAGAACAACAACAAACGCAAAATCCTGGTGAAGAAATCCCCCGTGCGTAGTGTACTAACTGGGCAGGCCGCTACCACGAGGCAATCTGGAATCTCTTCTTTGGTCAGACACTCGTACCCACCCCCTATACAAATGTCACGGCCACCAGTCATCCAAGACGGCCGCCATAGCTAAAAGTATGTCACATTTTAGTAAATTTCAAACGACATCTCCTCCGAAATCACTTATTCCATTCTTGTGAAATATCATATGCATGTTCCTTGGGTTAACCTCTATCAAGTTTATGTTTTTCGTTATCGTCAAATAATCAAAATGGCCACCACGGCGACCTAAAGTTTACATAGAGTTATATAGAAAAAGGTTAAAAATTACATCTTCTATAAAACCGCCTGAAAGATTTTGCTGAAACTTAAGCGCAATGATCTTTGGGATAGTCTCTCTCAGATTTCTGTTTTTTGCGGCCGCCAGTCATCCAAGATGGCCACCATGGCTAAAACTACGTCAAATTTAAGTAAATTTCAAACGACATCTCCTCCGAAACCACTGATTCCATTCTACTGAAATATCTATACATGATCCTTGGGTTGGCCTCTATTAGGTTTGTGTTTTTCGTTATCGTCGAATAATCCAAATGGCTGCCAAGGCGACCCAAAATTTACATAGAGTTATATCGGAAACGTTTACAAATGACATCTTCTCTGAAACCGCTTGAAGGATTTTGATGAAACTAAATCACAATGATATCTTGGATAGTCCCTTTAAGATTTGTGTTTTTCGCGGCCGCCAGTCATCCAAGATGGCCGCAATGGCAAAAACTATGTCAAATTTAAGGAAATTCCAAACGACATCTCCTCCGAAACCACTTATTCCATTCTTGTGAAATATCATATACATGTTCCTTGGGTTTGCCTCTATCAAGTTTGTGTTTTTCGTTATCGTCGAATAATCAAAATGGCCCGAAAAACATAGAGTTATATAGAAAAAGTTTAAAACTTACATCTTCTCTGAAACCGGTTGAAGGATTTTGATGAAACTTAATCACAATGTTCTTTGCGATAGTCTTCCTCAGATTTATGTTTTTCGCGGCCGTCAGTCATCCAAAATGGCCACCATGGCTAACATTAGGTCAAATTTAAAGAGATTTCAAACGAAACCACTTAATCCATTCCAGTGAAACATCATAAACATGCTCCTTTGGTTGGCCTCTATCAAATTTTTGTATTTTAGCTCTACTGGACAAAGGCCAGGCGAGCTTATGCGATCATTTTTCGTCCGTCTCCGTCTGTCCGTCTGTCTGTCTGTCTGTCTGTCTGTCCGTATGTCTGTCTGTTAGCAATTTTATAAAATCGACATCTCCTCTGAAACCGCTTGAAGGATTTTGATGAAACTTCATCACAATGTTACCTGGGAGGGCCCATCTCAGATTTGTGTTTTTCATGGCCGCCAGTCATCCAAGATGGCCACCATGGCTAAAAAATTGTCAAATTTAAGGAAATTTCAAACGACATCACCTTCGAAACACCTTATTCCATTATTGTGAAACACCATAAATATGTTGCTTGGGTTGGCCTCTATCAAGTTTGTATTTGTCGTTATCGTCGAATAATCAAAATGGCCCCACAGCAACCAAAAGTTTACATAGAATTATATAGAAAAACGTTAAAAATTACATCTTCTCTGAAACCGCTTGAAGGATTTTGATGAAACTTAAATCACAATGATCTTTGGGATAGTTCCTCTAAGATTTGTGTTTTTTTCACGGCTGCCAGTCATCCAAGATGGCCTCCATGGCTAAAACTAAGTCAAATTTAAGGAAATTTCAAACGACATCTCCTCCAAAAACACTTATTCCATTCTTGTGAAATATCATATACATGTTGCTTGGGTTGGCTCTATCACGTTTGTGTATTTCGTTATCGTCGAAAAATCCAAATGGCCACCACGGCAACCCAAAGTTTACATAGAGTTATATAGGAAAAGGCTAAAAATGACATCTTTTTGAAACCGCTTGAAGGATTTGATGAAACTTCATTACAATGATTTTTAAGATAGTCCCCCTCAGATGTGTTTTTCGCGGCCGGCAGTCCTCCAAGATGGTCACCATGGCAAAATTAGGTCAAATTTAAGGAAATTTCAAACGACATCTCCTCCAAAACCACTTATACCATTCGTGGAAATATGATAAACATGTTCCTTGGGTTGGCCTCTATCAAGTTTGTGTTTTTCGTTATCGTCGAATAATCAAAATGGCCCCACAGCGACCAAAAGTTTACATAGAATTATATAGAAAAACGTTGAAAATTACATCTTCTCTGAAACCGGTTGAAGGATTTTGATGAAACTTAATCACAATAATCTTTGGGATAGTTCCTCTCAGATTTGTGTTTTTCGCGGCTGCCAGTCATCCAAGATGGCCACCATGGCTAAAAGTAAGTCAACTTCAAGGAAATTTCAAACGACATCTCCTCCAAAAACACTTATTCCATTCTTGTGAAATATCATATACATGTTGCTTGGGTTGGCCTCTATCACGTTTGTGTATTTCGTTATCGTCGAATTATCAAAATGGCCACCACGGCGACCCAAAATTTACATAGAGTTATATAGGAAAAGGTTATACATGACATTTTCTCTGCAACCGCTTGAAGGATTTTGATGAAACTTAATCACCATGATATTTGGGATAGTCCATCTCAGATTTGTGTTTTTTGCGGCCGCCAGTAATCCAAGAGGGCCGCCATGCCTAAAACTAGGTCAAATTTAAGAATATTTCAAACAATATCTTTTTCCATTCTTGTGAAATATCATAAACATGTTCCATGGGTTCGCCTCTATCAAGTTTGTGTTTTTCGTTATTGTCGAATAATCAAAATGGCCGCCACGTCAACCCAAAATTTGCATAGAGTTATATAGACAAAGGCTAAACATAACATCCTCTCTGAAACCGGTTAAAGGATTTTGATGAAACTTAATCACAATGATCTTTGGGGTAGTCCTCCTCAGATTTATGTTTTTCGCGGCCGTCTGTCATTAAAATGGCAACCATGGCTAAAACTATGTCAAATTTAAAGAGATTTCATATGACATCTCCTCCGAAACCACTTAATCCATTCCAGTGAAATATTATATACATGTTTCTTGGGTTGGCCTCTATCAAATTTGTGTTTTTTGTTATCGTCGAATAATCAAAATGGCCGCCACGACGACCCAAAGTTTACATAGATTTATATAGGTTAAGGCTAAAATTGACATCCTCTCTGAAACATCTTGAAGGATTTTGTTGAGACTTTATCACAACGATCTTTGGGATAGTGCTCCTCAGATTTATGCTTGTCACTAAATCCATTAAAGTGAAATATCGTATACATGTTCCATGGGTTGGCCTCTATCAAATTTGTGTTTTTCGTTATCATCGAATAATCAAAATGGTTGCCATGGTGACCCAATGTTTACATAGAGTTATATAGGAAAAGGTTAAATATGAAATCTTCTCTGAAACCTTTTGAAGGATGTTGTTGAAACTTTATCACAATGGTTGGTGTCTATTAAGTTCGTGTTTTAAGTTTTTTTTGCAATAATCAAAATGGCCACCTTTAGGACCCAAAGTTTATATAGGAAAATGCTAAATATGACATCTTTACACAGTAGAGCATCACAGGTCCTCTTGGGCCTCTTGTTTAAAATACCATTCACGTATTACAAGTATACCACCTGACTGGAAAGAAATATTCAAGACAGAAGCAATAAACAACATGGAAAACTACAGCAATCTTTAATAAACAAAGTTATTGAAGGAAATAAGGTTAATGGATTAATCTATAAATTACTAATAGAAAAGAAATGTCAAAACGGAATTAAAAAACCTTAGAATAAATGGGAAGAAATATTTGAAAATTTAGATTGGGAACAAATTTATTTAATACCTTTTCGATGTACAATAGATGCGAAATTAAGAGCATTTCAGTATAAATATCTTACTCGAATTTTACCTTCCAATAAACTACTGCACAAATGCAAGCTAGTAAATTCAATTCTTTGTTACTTCAGAACCATCATGTGGAAACGTTTACATATCGTTTTTGGGAATATCATATATGCCAGAGATTTTGGTCACAATTACAACAAATTCTACAAAGCAAACGGATTCAAATTACTTTTGATTTAAAGACTGTATCAATTGGCTTAATATGACAAAACAACAGAAACGTTTGTATTTTGAACTTTATTATTATTATTTCAAAATACTTTCTATACGCAAACAAGCATAATAAAACCATCCCTGATATTGAATGCTTTATGAGATATTTGCATTATAGGAAATATATTGAGGAAATTATTGCATTCTCTTAGAACAAACTTGAACAACACAATATCAAATGGAACTTTGTTGTCATTTGCGAAATGAAATAGAATGCGATAGAAGTTAATTAATAAGTTAATTAGTAAGTTCACTTTCCATATATATACCTCTTACTATACTCATATTTTATACTTATTTTTTCTATCTTTCTATCATCTTCCATTGCTCTCTATATATTTCTATTAAACTAAACGTTTTCTTTTCAGAATATTATATTATAATTTATTGTTGAATACAATTTCATAATTATTGCTTTTGTACATTATTGTATTGAAAAGAAATAAAATGTTAAAATAACGTAAAAAAGAAACGGTTTAAACATCGCGAAATGCAATGGTAAAATCGCAAGATTGCTTTTCTAATTATCAGCATCCCTTCCTAATTAATGAAAGATGCACGGCCGATCTACACGGATGTCGAATCATAAAAAAAAAACTGGTAGAAAACCTTTTCTGCTGGAATTTTAAATATTTTCTGTACTTTTTCAGATATGCTGACAGTATATATATATGTGTTTTAAATTGTCTAAACACCAAAATCGAACTGAAGTGACACCACTGTTGCGTTTTCCCCATTGTTATGCCATCACCTCCAAAAGATGAGGGGGTTTATAGCGTTAGCTATCCGTCCGTCCGTCCTGAAAAGTGTGTGTGTGCATCTCCTCCCATATTTTTCACCTGATTGTACAGGATCCTTACCTTTTATGTCACGATGTGCACAAAACCTTAAATGCAATTCCAAACTTCTTGTTTTAACCTTAAGTTGGCTAGAACTGTACGCAAAATTTAATATCAATTAATGTCGTGAACCTGTCTACCCAATATACACTCAACACAATTCCTAATCGGTCACCTCAATAAATTATAATTAAAAAAAAGAATAAATTCAATTTCGTGAATTTATTGATCGCAAAAGAAAGCAGAATTCATTACAAATCAACAAACAAAATTTCATTTCAAACAAATAAAGAGTTGACATCTTCCGCAGGAATGAATAAGGCGACCCGGTAATTCAAAAGTCACAAAATCATGTTAATTGACGGCTGTTGTATGTTAATGACGTGTGTGCCCTCCATCGGCAGCAATCACGGCTCGACAACGACTCCTCGTTGATACAATATATCTGTGAAGATACTGCTGACGGATATTTCTCCAAACGCGATTGACGTCACGCTCCAATTCCCGTATATTCAGCTGCTGAGGATGGGCCCGTAACTTTCGTTTTAATAAGTCTCGATTGGGTTTAGGTCAGGACTTTTAGCAGGAAAGGGGATGACTCGTATGTTATTGGCCTGTAACATTGTCAATGTTGCTCGGGCGACATGGCACGGAGCGTTGTCTTGGCCGAGTTGCATGCCACGGTTTACAGCAATGTGTGGTATAAGAACAGGTTGAATGATGTCCATCTGATATCATCGTCGTGCATTCATGCTGCCTTGTATGGACACGATCGGTGTTTTGGTGTGCATCGAAATTCCCGCCCATATCATAATGGATCCTCCCACGAACTGGTGCGCCTCAAGAACATAATTGCGGCCGTCGGCACAACGCAATGTAATCCTTGTCTCGTCGAAGAAAAGAACATTCGCCCGATCGGCCCTGGTGAACCGTAAATGTCGCCTAGCCCAAGCTATGTGAGCTTGGCGGTGTCTTTTCGTTGAGATAGGACCTTTCCGAGGTCGACGGCATCGAATTCCGACGTCACGTAACCAGTTTCGTACGGTTTGAGTTGATACATGACGTCCATGAATCCCCTCGTATGCCTAGATGTCGTTGTAATGGTAGAAAACGATCACGGAGATGTGGTACAATCATGTATCTGTCCTGCCGTTGTGTTGTCACCCTCTGTTTGAACCGTCGGGGTCGATCAGCCACACTTCCGGTTTGGTTGAATTTCGTCCAAAGAGCTTGGATGGTGGATAGCCGCCGTTTGAAGGTTCTGGCCACCTGAAATAAAATTAAAAACGGAAATAGCCACCAAAATAATAGCTACAAATAAATTATATCGATATTCTTTTGAAATTTCAAAAAAATAAAACTCACCTGTCGTAAAGGTATTCCGGCCTGTAACATTCCGACAGCTCGGCCGCGTTCTTCTTGTGTCATTCTCGCCATGGTATGTGTTTTTCAAGTAGGAAAATCATCAGCAATGATAAAAGTGTACATGAACACGTGCATATTGGTGTCCATGCCCTGCACGTGCAAAATGTGCTATATTGGTCAACACGCCTAACTTGGTTAATTTGACAGCGAGCCGGCCAGAAAAAAATCAATAATTAGCTGCAGTAACTATTCAAATATCGATTTGTGAAATTTCGCGTAAATACATGCATTATTATAGAAATAGTAATACAATATAAACTGACCGATTAGGAATTTTGTTGAGTGTAGTGTTGATCCATATTATTGAGTTATGGCCTGGATATGAGTTGACCTTTGAATTGAATTGGATCGTATAGTCGTATACAGCTATGGCTCCACTGGTGTAGGAATACCCCATGCAGGTGGCCCTCCGAGTAAATTCGAGCACGGGAGGGCACCAGGGTAGAAAAACGAGGTTCCGCAAGCCAGCTGGATATCTTCCTTACATAAAGATTCTTAGGCCCCTGAGGGATCGAACCTACAACGGTGAGGGGCAAGTAATTTCAAGTCAGATACTCTACCAACTTGAGTACGGACGCCCCTTGCCCTTTGAATGTTGACCTTTGCCGGTTCCTTGATGCTACTTTGGTGGGAGAAGTACACGAGGCCACGTCTCTGTGAGATTAACCTTACTGCCAAATCTCTGTTTAATCCAACAGTGCTCGATTTTAGATAGTATTGAGAGGTTACATGGTATGCGACGTCATTGAGCTTTAGCCCAGATATAGCCCTATTACTCATTGCAGAGGTATGGCCCGGACACGAGTTTGACTGACTTTAGCTGCGACCTTGAACCCAGTTTGGCGAGATCATTGTCTCCATGGGATGAACCATTCTGCAAAACAATTTAATCCAGTAATTTTTAATTTAAGATTTAAGCCCCAGACACAATAACTTGCGGTGACGAGGTCATACTATTTAATTCGTAAATATCACGGCACTTATTGAACATGCTGTTTCACCGGTTTATAAAAGCTATCATATCAAGGTACATATTTTCTAATGCAGGATAACAGAGTGGTGAGAGTGGATTATCAAAAGTTACATATGTGTATACACGTACGAGTTTGAATACCTGAATAGCAATCAAATGCGATCAGTCATATACGATATATGCTGTAAAGATAATCAGAATGTAATCTTTAGAACCAACTGTATCAGCACGTGTAAAATTAACACATTTGTCTTGATTGCTAAGGTTCAGATTGAGATACGTAATGTATGCGGAAATTATATGTGAGAATCATAGCTCTTGAATGCCCTATCTACCTGAGAGATATGCCGCGCTCCCTTTATAAAGTAGGTAGAATATTCCGATGAGTTTTAGACACATAACGCAATATTCCCACATAACCAACCGCCTCATTTCAATTGACTAAACCTTAAATACAACTCACTAAAAAGAAGGATATCACGCCGATCTATCCTTTTTGTTGTTGTTGTAATGACTATATTTTCCGACATGTTCAATGTTTTGCATTCGAAATGTCTCGCTCTCGCCTGAAATTTTACTGATATGCATGCACGCCTGGTATTTAAAATTTAGTCAATGTAAATATGTAAATATGGTGTCGTGTCTTCAGAAACCTCGTCGGAAGGTATGGATGGAGTCGTGCTGCATACTCTAACTACCTTATGAAGGGAGCGCGTCATATCTCTGGTAGGTACAGAATATAAACACATAAAGCTATGGTTCTCACAACTATGCAGAAGTTCGAAAAATTAATGACGTTATATATGATCAAACGTTTAGATGACATAATTTAAATTGAGACATGCGAACAACTGAAGGCATATTTATAGGGCTACCGTAATTGCATGCAAATTGTCAACGTTTTTTTTAATCACATTTAATGTACAGTTAATTGCATAAAGTAATTGGTTGAAAAAGCTGTGCTTTCTGTTTATCTCACAATACTTACGGAAAATAATGGATGGTTGTCAGTTATATCTTTACTAGATCTAAGAGATAAACTTTGGTATCAAATGCGCACTTTTCTTTTGTAAACTTTTAGATAAAGTTTTGTGAACTTGGGTTCTATTGTTAATTTTAAAGCACTAACGGATCTATAGCGGAGCACACACACTCTACCCCACCCGCCTCCCTACACCGTATCTATCGTTTGATAAAGGATATCACATGTTCACGTGGATCCCCTGATAACATAAAAGAGTACGAATGTATTTAAATGTTATTTAACGGCTCATAAATACATTATATATGTTATTTAGGGCCGCACCAGAGAGAGGGACGATACATAAGAATAAGGGAACCTGCTCTACTCTTACTAACGAATATATTACTTGTATAGGTTCATTAACGCGTTCGAAGGAATGAATTATTATTTGTACAGATTTCCATCAGGGTGTATGGGAATTACAACCTGCTTAATTCCATTTCACCCTGCGCCAAACCCTTTAACAGCTTAGGTAATGTTGGGACTAAGGTAAAGAGTATTGCACAAGCATGAAATTCAGTAACGCCGGTAAGGCTTGCGTCCAGGTCCTCCGGATTCCATGCTATCCACTAGGCCAAGCCATCTGCCTGAAAGATAAAAAGAATCCATCATGAGTATCCATGTGAGATAGAGAAATCTCACCCGAGGGTCAGAATTGTAACCAGGGACGAGGCTCTGCCGAATGCCTGGTTGCAATTCTGATCCCGAGGGTGAGATTTCCCTATCTCACATGGATCACTCATGATGGATTATTTTTCTCCCATTATGAGGAAAATGCCTATCTCACATGAGCAGAAATGGGAGAAAACGAGTTCCTCGCCTTACGCATGTTACGTATGGAAAATATTCATCTTATAATGAAAATGAAAAGCCGAGAGGACATATCTAGTTGTTTATATATCTGGCTATCGGTGGACATTATTATTAAATAAATAAGTCCGATAGATGTAATGCCGCAACATACACAATTCCGTTGTCTCCGCTTTTGAAAAAAAGAACGAATTGTGTTCGTACTAAATGTATTACGGCAAGTCAATTTATAAAAGTGCGCCTTCTTTCACGTCCTTAACAAACGAAACACTCTTTTAACAACATTTTTAAATTAATTCAAACACTTTGTTTGGTGTGTAACGTCATTTATCACACAGTTAAGGCTATGTAGGACGGTCGATTTTTTGTGCTGGAGGTAGACCACCAACTTATTCCTGTGTTGAACCCGTACTGTATACCACCCGGCATCTGTAAGAATCTACATGTTTTCACTTACCAATTGAGCTCCCAGCGAACCCGCAACGGTGATAGGTGAAAAGGTTTGCAACACGACCACGGAGGCTTTAATCACACAAATGTACCTAGTGTTTCAAAAGTTTGCAACACGACCACGGAGGCTTTAATCACACAAATGTACCTAGTGTTTCATAGGTGTAAGCATTTTTAAAAAATATTTTTATTAGGAAGACATAGTAAATACATTTTAACACCACGTCCACTATGTACGTGTTTATAACGACCAGGGTCCTTTACATGAGCAGCAGGGTCATGATAAAGCGGCCAGGGTCCGTTACATCTATCCACCAACCGCTGCACTACCTTGTTATATTTTAATTCATTTCATCTTAAAATGAACCTGACCCAATAAGTGTATGTGCCTCTACATGAAATTTGGCTAATTAAGTATATGTATCCACTGCAATCCTAATTATATGTATAGATTGTCTTTTCTGATAATAAGTATTAGGGGTGGGGTGGGGGTGGGGTGTACTTGACAGGTTCCAATGATATTCAACTCACTGGGGTCCAATTTCAAGAATGACATCATCATCATGCATACTGTTACATGTAACAAGGGTTGTTACTATACGTTGTTATAACTTGTAGATAAACCTCTTTGCTTTATAATTATTTAAATCTAATAGTGCATGCATGTATGCTTGTACAAAACATTTGCAATATCTAAAACACAAAAAACATCCTTGTTTTTCAGGCGTGTGTCTCTCTGGTTTTGTTGATGTTCGTTCCACTCTCCGCAGTTCTAGCTCATTTAGAGGGAAGCTTAATTTGTTACTGCTTTAATTTTGGATATACCTGGAAGGAAATATGTGGGGTTTTGTTATATGTGTATAATTTGGTACTTTTTGGCAATTAAAAGGAATAGGACAGCGTTTAAATCTGAGAAGGTATAACATAACGTATCAAGTCCCCTCCAGACGTCACCTATAAGATAATATAGTAACATAGCCGAGGATATTCCAATTCTGTATACAGGACACTGTGGTAGGTAATCACTGTCAAAACTAACCTCCGAGTAACTCAATAAACTGAAGTGTATGCTTAAAGCTATTGATCCGGAGGATGTACAGCTCAGGTCACAGCTTTACGCTGGAGGATATATTACAATAGGGGACCCAATTAGCTCATACACATCGATGGGTACGTTAAGCTTAAGCCCTTTGGAAAAGCAATCCATGGTGTAATCGATGTGGTTTCACGGAAAATAGTATGGCTAAAAGCAGGTTGTTCTAATGACCCAAGAGTCGTCGCACACATTTATCTAAACTATGTTTAGAAGAGTATCAAGATGTGTTTAAGGTGATTGTGGTACAGAACATATTTACAAAGAGTACTCCGATATGGTCATTGTGATGAGATGTCGGGTATAAATAGCTACTTCAGTGGATCTACAACAAACCAGCGCATTGAACGGTTTTGGCAGTGTTTACTTGACCGTGTTTTGGAGAAGCCATTTCAGCGATATGAGAGATATTGGTACACTACACGACAGTGATCTTGTACATATAGAGTGTCGAAGGTTTTGTTTTTTCCTCTTATTAAACGAGATACGGATGCATTTGTTAAAATATGGAACATCGAATTCGGAGACAATGTCATGCTGAAACACCTATTTAATTCCTAATGTGTTATTCCATCAGAAAGAATCGATGCAAGAGACTATTCATTTGAGCTCCCATGTGAACTTGCTACGATTGATAGGTTGTCTACCATGTATACAATTGAATATCCAAAACACGGTTGCTGTTAGGGGAATTGTCACAGGAAAACAGAGAGTAGACATTCCAGATTATTACGACTCATAAACCAGGAAAGGAAAGCAAACATTAAACTCACACTTCCAATGAGTTAATAAGAAATCAAATCAGAAATGCTGCTTGAAGTTACATTTAATATATAATTAGCGTCGAATAGAATCAATATCAGCATTGATATATTATGTATCTGTTTTAAAGTTTGTTAGAAAGTCTACTATAAACTATATAAATTATAAATAAAGAAAAACAACACATGCACTTTTTATTTTGGATATTAAATTAATTTATCAGAGACCTGAATTAACAAACTAGGCATAGATACAATTTTCGAGATATCTTTCATGCAAATTAATATCTTATGTTGGAATTTATATTAAGAAAGGAATTACACTCATTTAAGCCATGTATGCATCCTTCAACTGTTCAACATGTATATAGCCAACATGACATATTACATTTTGACATTAAAGACATGTTGTAAAAGGATATTGATTGATCAGTTAGCAGATCAGTAATCTCGGAAATAATCAAGCCAATGTAGTGCATTTATATTAGTGTGTGTGTGTGTGTGTGTGTGTGCGTGCACGTGTTGCGTCGTATATAGTCGTTTGTTTGCAGTGTCATAATGCCATTACAGTTTCGTTTATATTACACTCATGTCTGAAGCCTCCGATTTCTTTTGAAACTTGGATACATGTTAAAACACTTCCTCCAATAAAACTGGTAATATGATACAAAGGATAACAGACTCGGTGTCATTTTATCCAAAATTTCAAATCATGTCGGATCATCTATTATCCTATATTATAGTCTTTTTCAATAAGAATGAGCAATAACTCTAACAATTATGAAAATTGTCAGTTGTTTGAATGGTGTTTTAAGTATTTTTTAGCACGTGTTTCAGTCACTTTTAGCACATGTCATGCCATATATGACGCTTTCCGTGGTAGAGGCAAACCATCCATTTTTTTCTGGGTAGAATTAGTACTATATACCTCCCGCTATCCATCAGAATCATCACTTTCTCACTTGACTAGTCGATCGAGTTTCCAAAGGGATTCAAAATTTATTTGTAAGAGTTCAATTATTGAAACACACCTTCATATTAAATTAAGTGAGTATTAAAACTCATTTACTTTAGTTTCAAATACATGGGCTGAAGTAAATATTGATTCCTGATTTTTTTTTCTAAACTCACCAAAACTTGAATATACAACTTAAAAAGTTATCGCACACCATCCCTTTACTTCGAGCGTGTAGGTCGCAGCTTCTATTTATTTTGACATTTATCATATGAGTTCGTCATTCTACAGTGTCACATATATGGAAGCCAAATTAACAGAAAATCAATCAATTAAACCGTTCTTCAATTATTTGAAGATAGGTCTAATTCAATTGAAATCAGGTTCCACGGAGGTCTAATTCAATTAAAGAGGTCTAATTCTGCATTGGAGTTGTACCTCTCTTCAATTGAATTAGTTCTCTATTCAAGGTCAATTGAAGAGAGGTACAATTCCAATATTGAATTAGACCATTCTTCAATAGAACATATCTTCAATTGATTCAAACATACGACGTCAACATACGACAACGTTATACCTTATCGTTTATAGGCTTCTATAATAATAAGTGTTACTAATGCGGCTTTTTTGAGGAGTTGTGTGTCACAGTGTAATAAATAGAATCTCATATTCGTGCCTATTTAATAAAATATTAAGCAGACACTCCTCTGTATATTACGCATTTGTTTTACTAGCGAAAAAGTCATGTAATAGTAAATGATAACGTTAGAAGGGTCCAACTATTTGTGTACGTTGGAAAACATACTTTTTTTTTATTTCGATCACCAAGTTAATGGTGGTCTGTTTATTCACCTCGTCATAGGTTTGTGATAGTCGGGGTGGGCCATTCTTCTACAAGCCTTACAAAAATGCATGTAATATGCATCAAGTTTATAGAAGCAAATGTACAAAATAGGCTATTTATAAAAGAGGAATGACCAATGCATATCATATTCAGAAACTGTATACATGTGGAGGAATTATTTTTCCTTACAGTTATAGATTTAACAGATTGTAATTCTGATTTAAAGCTACAAAAGAGGGCCACACTGCAGTCTAAGGGTGTTTTAAAAATACCGCTATCTGGGATCTACCGGATTACAGTGTGTTCCTTTAAACATAGGAAGAAAGTTATTAATAAATGTAAATACTTTTTTTTTTCTAAACAGAAAAGTTAACATACTGGAGAGATGTTGATTAAGAAAGGACAAGACACAGACAAGGTGTGTTATTTGTCATTATCTTTTTCCAGTATGTACATGTTTAGTTTGTTTAGTGGTTAATACTAAAAAATAAAGGGAGAACAAACGGATGTTAACAGAAAAAACAAAACAACTATCTCTGTACTCCAGTTCCAAAAATAGCATGGATTATTTGCCTTTAAATGTTTATATGCTATTATTTGTTCGACTTTGTATAAATATGTAATATACGTTTCAAAAAGGTTAAGCTGTGGAATTTAACGTCGGATCTTGTTTTGATAAATGTAAAGCTTGGCTTGCATGATGATTTTACTCAAGAATATGTCTAATTTACTTTTCCAAATAAAATAACTTTTAATTAAAGTTGAGTTAAACCAGAATTATTTTACTATTCCACGTGTCCAAAAGAGATGTTGGATAGTTTCAGGTGCATTATTGCAAAAGCTGCACATATTATTATTAATAATATTCATTTTTGATAATACGTGATTTGTTTCAAGTATCCTATGTTTATTTGTATATTGGAACCAGAGTAATTTTGGATCTTTTGTAAATGTATAAGGCAAGGACTATACTCTTTCAAATTCAAAATGTGGATCACTAATAACTTCATTTTCCCATTTGCTTACTGAATTGGGATATATATTGTTCCTACAAATTATGTCATATATTTTTCACAATTTGCAGTTTACTCAAATAATTCCTGATATCAGTTGTAATGTCTTTATATTCAAGAAAGTTAGACTGTATATTATAGTGTTCGTTCAATTCTATATATGAATATAGATTTCTATTTTTGTTTAGAAAGTCGTAGATAAAAAGTAATCCTCCTGCATACTTTCTTCTGTAAAGCACACTAGAACCTCCGACCGTAATACCAGGGTTATGGCATATGCTAACTGAGTAAAACTGTTGCCAATACCTCGGTTTAACTTAATCCGCAAAACCTTTTGTAACTAATTAGAAGATCCTTCCAAAAAGAAATATGTATTTTATTTAAACTCTATTTAATGCAATCTGTGTTGAATTTATATATATTATTAATAATGGTCGATAGTGGTGAGTTATCGTTACTAACTAGGTGGCGCAATGTGTACCGTCCCTCATTCGGATTACTTCAATTGATATTGCACTCAAAGCAAAGCAAATTTACTTCCGCGTTTTATAAAATTAATTAAAACTTCTTAAAATGCCGAAAACTTGTTGCTCCGTACCTGGTTGTCACGAAAGAGGAGTTCACGAATACCCGAGAGATCCTGTAAGAAAGGCGAAATGGATACAGGCCGTCCGACGCCTTGATGAAAAGACTATGAAAATGTGGACGCCAACAAAATCATCTGTCGTTTGTAAGAAACACTTCACACCGGATGACTACGTAAAGGAAACTATTTTTGGTATGATAATCTGATAGAAAACTATTTAAATGCTTAACTTTAACATGTTTTCATATTGAAAGTTGTTCTATATCAAAACCAAAGTACCGATTGACTATTATAAGGAGTGGGTGGGGTAATGTTTATTTAGGTGTAAGCCCACCATTGATGGGTCGTGTTATCCAAGATATTTTTTTCTGTTCAGTGTGTACACTGTTGATAAAGTGAAAGAAGACTAGCCTAATGTATAACTATTCATACCCCAATTTCCAAGCATCATTTTTTTTCTTAATTCACAATTCAAACATGGCAATGCTTTCAGTATGTTCCAGATACATCAATAATGCTATTCATATCACAAAATAAGCATTAAAATAAGGAAAATGTATTTTTAAACAAGAAGAAACAAGGATTATTTATAACCGCCATTATGAAACTACCCCACGGAAGCATAAAAACATTCATAAAAACAACATATTGCATATCAATTAATTATAGCGAAATAATAAGTGAAAACACGTTTTTATTTATTTATTTTTGTTTATTTTAAGGATTGAAACCCGGATATGGAAGGCTCCTGGCAACAGCAGTGCCAAGTATTTTTCCTTGGACTCCAACCGAAGCCAAAGCTGCAAAAAGTAGAAAGAAAAGAGCACAAACAAGAGAATGTAAAAAAGAAGAATGGGATCATCTTTGCAAAGAGGACTTGGAGAGAAGCTTCAGTGAACAGGTCGATTGCACAGAAGAAATAATAGATGATGAATTCTACACGGCGACTCCTTTATTCGAAGAAGAATTCACGGTAAAAAACTCCACGACCCAAACTGATGAGACGCCAATGTTTTCCATTGAGAAATTTTCTTCAAACAATGAATTAATACATTTTTATACAGGTCTGGAGTCGTATGCTAAATCATGTTTGTGTTGAAATCACTGGGATCTGCTGCATACTGTTTGAAGTATATATATTTTCAAATAGCAGGTGTATCTATTGAAAATCAGATATTTATGACTTTGATGAAGTTAAGGCGATATTCAACAAACTTTGAACTGTCCACCTTTTTCTCCATTTCTGAATCCAGTGTTAAAAATATAGTTTATACATGGATTATTTTTATGTCGAAACAGTGGAGGGAAGCCAATATATGGCCAAGCCAGAATCTTGTGAGATATTTCATGCCATCCGATTTTAAAATTTCCGAAAACAAGAATTATTATTGATGGAACCGAATGCCCAATAAAAAAAACTAAAGCACCTAGAGCTCAACAATCTACATATTCTACATATAAAAACAGAAATACTATTAAAATTATTGTTGGTTCGACACCTGGTGGATTAGTCAACTACATTTCCCAAGCTTATGGAGGATCTACTAGTGACAGGCAGATTGTTGAGCGATGTAAAATTGTTAGTGACTGTGACCCTGGAGATAGTGTGATGGCAGACAAGGGATTTAATGTCCAAGATTTATTTGCAACAGCAAATGTGCATGTTAACATTCCGACCTTTTTCAGAAAGAAAAACCGAATGACAGGAAAAATTGTTGTAAATGACAGAAAAAATTCTAGTAAAAGAGTTCATATTGAACGAATAATTGGGCTGGGGAAGACATACATAATTGTAATGTGTCCTTTAACAGGCACTGAAACAAAGTTGTGGTCTCATATAACATATGTCTGTTTTATGTTGTGTAATTTTAAAACATGTATTGTTTCAAAACATGCTTAGTTAATAGTACTTAATAACAAGTATACTTGTTTGTAGTTGGGCAATTTTTAAAAAAGAAATTGTTTGCCGTGCTCACTTAAAATAGCAGCTACCGCAAAAAATGTATTGACTTTCAAAGCGTCGGATTTTTTCCCCATGATTTCTGTCTATTTTGGTTGAAAATGACAATACAAAATCAAAATTTGGTAAAAATAAAAATTAGCTATGTACCTACCCATATGAAAAAAATAATGGGTCAGAGCACAAACATTTTTTAAGGGATGGCCTTGTTAAAGAAAACAGAACACATTTGTGGTTATTTATATAACTGTTTATATAATTATTTCATTCAGATGCATTGACATGGTAAACTAACAATTAATATTATACTTTATGACAACTTTGCAGCAAGTTTACAAAAGATTATTTTCCATTTTCAGAATTCCAATCTGCCAATTCTGGGTTGTAGTAGACAATTAAGACTTTAAAATATTGGTGCACTTTTAGTAATAGTACATGTGACATATTTATCAGCATTCAAGTTGCATTTAATTAAAAAAAGTAATTCATATTCAAACTGGACTGGAGGAACATTCCAGTGCTCATCCATGAATTTTTGTGATCTGGCAGGCACCGACCTTCTGCAAGCCAGCTGGAAAGTTTTGTGACATCAAGTTTTTTTTCCTAGTTGGGCTCGAACCGACACTGGCGACAGGTCAAAAACATTTTCAGCTGAGGCCGCTTTTTTAATTACACTTAATGTGTTATTAATACTACAATTAACGACAATCAGGGCGTAGCTATAGCCAAATTGACTCTACGCACAGAGCAATTCACTTGGTGTTGCTAGTGGGGTTTGTGGGACATCCTCCCTCCCCCCGCAGATTTTTTTCAAAACTTACAATGCAAATCCTGACTTTTGGCGCAAGTGCATTTTATTTATCTGCCACATCACAAAAATATCCGCATTTCTGAACGGAATTATATATTGCATTATTTTATTTTATAACCAGATGCATATGTAAAATTACTTGTGTGAACCATGTGCTGTTAATAGTGATATTCATTTTCTTTTCTCTGCAGTATACATTAGTATAAATAAACAGGGAAATGTACTAAGATCGGCTTTTTTGAACTTTTTTTTCCACATTTATTTAATATCTGAAATATCTAGCTTTCAATCGTAAAATAACTTGACAGTTACACATGTTACACATGGAAATGTTAAACTGTGCGTATACTGCAGAGAATAAAATAAGACAACACAGTGAACTGCTGTCGGGTATTAACGAAATACACACATTATGCCACGCAATAATATAATTTATCACATAATTTGCGGTGCAGGATGTAATAAACCCATGACATATTTTTGATATTAACCTAGTGTAATATCACTTCCGATTTATCGCTCGGTGTTTTCCGTATAACTCGGCTCTCGTACGTAAAATACCGAACTTCTTTCCGACTTGCCCGAATATATAAATGACGTCAATTTGTCATGGTTAAATGACGTTATTTTGAGACATTACGTTATAGAGGTGATCTGTTAAATAAATGGTAAATCTACCATTTACCTGAGTTATGTATTAAAAAGAATCTTACAATCGTGCTCGTTTATTATTGAATTCATTAAACTCGTTGGCAAAATTAATATAATGCTCGGCAGAGCCTCGCATAATATATTTTTGCCAACTTGTTTAATAAATTCAATAATAAATGAGTACTCGTATAAGATCCTCTATAAATGACACGACAAAAAATTGTATCTTCACAAATTTATGTAACGCACCGGTGTATAGGAGTATGCCCAGCTACACCACTGATTGACACAAACATGATAAATGACAATATATGTATACTTTCTTCATATTTTCATACAAAGAGATTTATAAAAAAAAAAAAAATACTTGAAAATTTGATTACTTTATCTTGTGTTGTTATTTCTTATATTCGAACTTTGCTGAAAATTAAAATAAACACAAAGTTAATCTACTGTTGAATTACTAAGTATTGGAGATATGTTCCCGGTTAGGGCCATAGGTAGCGCACAGGATTACTAATCCAGGGGTCGTGAGTTTGAACCCCTTGCGGATCAGTCTCTGTGATGATCTGTTATGACTTTTGTTCTATGCAATGCAAATTTGTCTCCAACCACTGATAGTACACAGGCCAAATCCTTAGTTGAAATAAGAGAAATTAATGCTAAAAGGGTATAAACAAATTTGCAAAATAAAAACTGTTCATTGTATAGTCTCTGAATACGTTCATCCAGAGTTTTCTCATGCTGGGCCAGATACTTGTTCACATTGTCGAGCTCTGTTTTAGGAAATTTTGAGTCCGAGTTGACATCCGCATACGATGTGGCATCTGGTATTGTCATGGTGTATTCAGGCTCTAAAGTCTTTACTTTACCAAAGTTTCGATTTCTCTCGTAAGACACTAATCTGAAGAAAAAAATGGGGAAACATTTAAGAATTTTCTTTTACATTAGAACACACAGCAGTACAAATAAATCCGCAAACAAAACGTCGATACTTTTAAATACCCCACCCACCACAGCAACATTATCAATGTTTGAAACAAACGAAATGGGCAAATGGAAATTATTTCTTCATCTTTTATTTAAACAAATATAAGAAAGAAGAGAGAAACATATATTATAATGTTCAAAATTACGCTAAATATCCAAAAAATAAGCGAAACAAGTATTAAAAGTGACCAAAGTCGCCTTCGGAATCTCCGCGACGGCATTTTACTTTCGTTTTCAAAGACAATGTTTTTTCTCTTATAACTGGAAATTTACGTACCTTTCAACCAATTCATTATTACGACCAGAAAGTCGAGCACCCCTACTTTTTAATTCCGCCTTCAATTCTGGAATTGTTAATAATCGGAACTTGGATTCCATTTTTTTAAGCGTCGAGTCTTTGTTGTGATTTTATGAAAGTGATGCGTAATCGTTATCAGGATTCTGGTGGACCGGGAACAGTCCACTGTATACACTTATCTTGTACAGATCGGTAACTTATTAAACGAATTTAACTTATGAAATATGATTGATCGTCACTCTGATTGTTATGTATGGTCAAGGGAAGGTTCACCGACATTTAAACACCTAGTAAATTTAAACATATTTTAGTGCCACTATTTTGTACACAGAGCAATATCAAGATTTATCACATTCCAGCCTATAAATATGTATTTTTTAGAATATACGATACGACATAGACATAGCTAGTCATATCGATCAGGATTTCTTTGTCGGGCAATAAAGCTTTATTACACGGCTGACATAAGGGTAAAATATATCATATCATATCAGCGATATAATACAAGCTTAGCAATTACCAGAATGTATACCCTGCTTTGCACCGTTAACGGTCAAACACATCTTGTTGGCATGTGTAGACTTTGATCCTATGCGTCAAAGGTACTACAATGTTAATACTATGAAAGAGTTATTTGATACTATAGATTTTAGTCTTGTTTTAGATTTCCTAAAAGAAATCAGACTATATAAATCAGTATAATGTGTTCTTATATATATTTACTTGTTTATATACCCGTTGACGGGCATTTGTTGATTTACATATTTAGTTTATATTACTACCATATCCTCCCTTATTTTTAATAGTTTTATCTTTATATATTTACATTAATTTTTACTTACTACTTAATTTCTTCATCTTTCGTCGGTTTTTGCGCACAATATAACCTATGTATGTGTTGATAATAGAATCTGAATGGACTTGATCTACTATTAATAACATTATTATTTTCCCCTGGAAAACAGCGCCATGTGTGAGCTGAAGATGACATGTCAACAATTTGAAAACTAAAGTATATCTGATAAATAGAATACAAAATGTGTATTTTCATACCACACCCTATATCAGACTAAGGCTCTCGGGCCTGCCATAGGGTGTGACATAAAAATACTCATTTATTACTCATTTATTATTCTCTCTATATATACGATAGAACTGTATAATTAAAGGCGATGGAAAACGTATGTTCCATTGACATTCATTGTATGTGTGCGTAGTAGCCCATATTTCTATTAAGACACACCGTTTACGTGCGCAGTAGCTAAAACAGCTTACACACTGAAGTATATTTGAAAGTAGACGGTATTTCTTTTCAAGCAAATGAAAACAAAAATGAACATTGATATAAACATCAAAGCATACGCCCTTTTAATAAAAACGGTATAATTGAACCATTGTGTTCCTAAGATTTCTTTAAATATATCACATACGTGTAAGTAAATGTATTTAAATGTAATCTCATTAATTATGTAAATAATAACAAAAAGAGAAAAAAAAGTTCACAACACCTGCATATACTTATATAGATATATATACTTGAAAGCATGCAAACAATGGCCTTTTGGGCGTCCAACGTCTACGTTTTACTTCTATGATAGACATACTCATTAAGCGAGAGAAAGTATTACTTGATAGATAGTTGTAATTATTTAAAAAATATAGTGATATTCAGACTTAGAAAAATGAGTACGAAAATGTAAATTATTTCGTTAAAATCAAAACCCATAACAGTTGGTTTTATCTAAGAGTGTTTATCAGGAGAAATTATAATCTACCTTACTATGTTTAGAGTAAAAAAGTTCAAAAAATCAAATAAAAAACAAAAACACCTTTTGAAAGCAAATCTTTATCAGCATATGGCCTTTTAAAATAAGCGGTTAATTTATTATAATCGTATCGTACAAACAGAAAAGAACAAAGAACAATTGAGGATTGGGATTGTTAGTAATTGGGGCAAAATTCAAAAGGGCGTCCCACAAAGATCTATCATAGGTCCATCGCTATTTAATGTTTTTTGTTAATGATATATTCTATTTGATTGCACAAGGAACCCTTTATCATTATGCAGATGATAATACTCTGTCTTTTAATTCCCCAAACTTCGATGAGGTCAAACAAGTGCTTCAGAAAGAAAATAAAGTTCTAATAAACTGGTTTCATTTCAACTGTATACAGGCCAATCCATACAAATTTCAGGCCATCTCTGTAGGAAAAAGACCGTAAATAAATCGCCAGTTTTTTAACTTAGGCAAACATATCTTGTGATGAGGTTGTGAAACTGTTAGCGGTTGATATCGGTAGCAAACTTAATTTTGACTATCATATTGGAAATCTATGTAAAAAAGCTGCTCAGCAAGTAAATGTATTAAAGCGCATAGGGGGTAAATTAAATAAATTAAACAAGTTAACAATCTTTCATAACTTCGTACTGTCAAATGTTAACCTGTGTTCTCTTACATGGCACTTTTGCTCTGTAACCAACACGAAAAACAATGGAAAAAATCATGAACGTGCACTTCGTTTTGTCTATAATGATTACAGTTCATCATATACTGCTCTTCTAGAAAAAGCAAATACACCAATATTACATATACGTCATATGAGAACCATGGCACTTGAAACCTGTAAAATTGTAAATTCAATTGCGTCACCAGTGCTGAGTAATCTTGTTGTTAAAAAGAATACCAAATATAATTTTAGATACTCAAATATATTGCAGGTACCTGGTACATTAGGTAAGAACTCCTGCAGCACCTGTGCTGTGGAACTCCCTTCCTGATAAGTGTAGAACATCATGAACTTCAATCATTTTCGAAGTCTTATTTCAACTTGGAGTGGACGGGACTGCAAATGTATAGCCTGTAATCATGGATAGGGACTCTACAGAACAGGATTCAGCATACACTGGAACAATGCATTTTATGTGCTTGTGTATTTGCAAAGTATTTGTATTTTAGTATACTCATATGCTTACTATTTTCATATCGTCTGCTTTCCATGTGCAAATAAGTCACGTTTTCTAGTTTCCGCTTGTTAACGTGTTGTATGCAGTGCATAGTTAATTACGTGGTCTGCTTTGTTCTGTTTTTGTTTTGCTGGCAAATGAACTGATTTAAATATTTATACTTGTGTATATCTTTTAAAACAACCAATGCATGCAGCTAGTGTCAATCAGTTCATTTCATACCTGGTATGAGGTGATAGGAGCAATTTTTAATATGTAGCCTTTGCTCCACATTGCTAATTTCAGAATTGTACAAAACATCGTAAACACTCCTTAACAGAGAGTAGCATGTGCAATATTTGCCAAGGCTGCTCTCTGTAGGATTGACACTGGCTGCATGAGTTTTAATTTTAAACTGTAAATAATTATGAGTATGTATATGTATGAATGGTCACTAATTCTATTTGCCGTATCTAGGTCTTTAAAGATGTGTACTATGGTACTCAAGAGCTGTGTTTTAAATTGTGATTATCTTAGATTGTAAGCTTGATTCAGTATGTATGCATTCTTACATTTCAGGCATTATACGTTGTTGGTACTATTTATATTTGTTAACAATATTCGGTTCAAAAGGTCATAAGGGCTTATGTTGTCTCACTGTATGGCTTGGCGACTCGCAATAACTATTATCTTATCTTATCTTAGAGACAGGGTAAACACATGTATTCGATATAAAAAATGAGATTGAGAGAAAATACCTTTAAGACGTATCTTACTTAACCTGCTTATAAAACACATAGAAAGGTTCCCAAAAGACGTACAAGTTTCATCAGCTAGTTATGCCGAAGATACAATTCTGGTATAAAGGTATACATGTATTGTTTGTTTTCGTGGACATAAGTAGACATCATGTTGCTCTACTTATTGATAAAACAGAAACAAAATGATAAAGGTCCTTAATGTGCTTTGTCCTGAGGGACTTTAAATTAATCTACATGTAGATTTGATGCCACGTGTTAATGCAAGAGGCTATTACTGAGATCATGATTTGATTATTTTCCCTATATAATTAATTTTTTTAATCAAATATGATATCTCTCGGAGCGTTTTTTTTATTATTAATTTCGACATTTTGGGTTATTCGTTTAAATTGCACTTGTTCACCCTTTAAAGCCTTTTTATTAATACAGGTGCATGAACAAAGGAAAACACATTTTATCACTATGACAACTTTGTCCCCTAGCTTCCAGGGCTTGACAATGAAAACATGAATATGATACTTGACAAACACCATTTCAAACACAACCTCAAATCAAGCTTGATGAATATCTGAAACAGTTTATAAAAGTAATCACGACGTAAATAAAGATAAAAATATCGGACAGGGAAAACAGCATTCAAGGACGACGGTCAACCACAAAACACAAAAACAAACACGCAAACAGACAAACGAGAAGGCAAAGGTAATAACAAATGCAAACGACATCCCAAACACAAAAGGGTTGACGTTAAAGTTTCATTATTTTAATGCAATTAATGGAAATATCTCTATGATGCATGTCTTGAGTTTAGCTTATGGTAGCGCTTGCCCGAGGTCATTTTGTAGCAAACCTTCAAACTAAGTTTTGTGAAAATCAGAAACTGTAAAGTAAAGTTATCACGTACACCATCTAAAATCCATAATCAGGGACAATATTGTTAGAAACCGCATTGAAACACACCTGCCTATTGAGTTTGGTGAAAATCAGAATTCGTTTACAAAGTTATATATTTAAATGTAAAGTATAAGGGCTACGACGACGTAACGCATGAGTCGATTTTCTTCATTGTAGCACTCATCCAAAATCCATTTAAAACAAACATTAAAATCATTGTTTGTTGAAAGTCTAAAACCGTTTCCTTAAGTTTTCCGAGATGTTTTAGTGATGCTTAATGAAAGTAATTACTATTAACAAGGATCCATCAGATTTATAGCTTCTCTAAATATCGTTCTATCCAATAGTATCACCCGCTGCGAACCATGTTTTACCCGGGGGTACTAAATTGATAGCCAAGGATAATCCAATACTTTTTCAGTAAAACATGTCAACAATACTTTATTAGACGTGTTTTTTAGAGTTTCCGAGTTTCCAGAATATATATTACATATGCCTGCAATGCCCGTTATCTTTTGAGAGCATTACATTTGAACAACCTAAAAAAAAGACTAAGAAAAACGTTATATTTTAAAATGAAACTATCGCAACATGTATAAATGGTTCTCGAGGAGAATATTTTTTTGATTTTCATAAGAATATCGTTCGACTTTTATAAAATATCACTTGATACAATGCAGGACTACCAGGGTTAGGGAATATAAACCCCTGGGGCATTACTTTTTGAACTTTAGCAAATTTTAAATACTCAAAATTAGTATTGCGATTTCTAAAAAAGGAATCATATGTCATCTTTCACAAAACAGATTCAAAAACATAATTATTTGGTATTTATTTTTCTGAAAAACAATGATGTTTAACTTTTGATTTCGAGGAATATTCTCAAATTATTCGCTTTAAATAACTTGCTATACAGTACCTAAGGGCTATATTGTTATTCTGTATAATCCATAGGTTTTTTATATTGTTTAACAAATCGTCTGAGAACACGTCGCAACGGCTTCAGACAATCTGAAGAGTTGCTCTTCCTGCTTGGTGTAACTATATCCCTGCTATCCATCTCCCGATAACTTGGGATATCCTCATCCTAGCCTGTGTTAACTGCGGGGGATCATGGTCCGATGCAGGATACAAATCTGCGCAGTGTGCGGTACCTGTTAAGGGATACAAAATAAAACATTGATAAATTACGCTTATAAAAGAAAGTGTCCCCTTGTGTTTTCACTAAATCTTACAATTAAATCTCATCGGTTTCCATAATTATCCTCCACTCAACACTACTTCATTAAATCCTTCGTAGCTGTTCTGACAAAATAGCAAATTGAATTTATGCCACACTTTAACGATTTCACGTCGTTATATATCACTCAATAATCTACGAAATTCATTACTATTTACAAACATATGACTTGCATGCGAAGGCGTACGCGTTACTTTAATACTCCATGTCTATACCAATTAGGAGAAAATTGCCGTTAAGTTGTAGGGAAACTTCGTTACTTCTTATAAATGTCCACAAAAGAAATATGGACACACCAAACTGTCTCCCCAAATATACTCACATCATATTGTTTTTGTAAAATTATGTACGATAGGTACCTCATTCGGAAGCCAAATAATCTTTATAAAATGTTGACTTCATGTTTCTCAACACGCACACATTTAACACGATGTTCACATATATGTTTGTAACTTCAAAATAAAAGAGTGTTTATACATGTATATTGAGTTTGGGTAGACCACAAATACATTCTTACGTACAAGTTATTTGACAAAGGATATACCATATACAGGAAAGAACATTATATCAACAAAAGCGACTTGTGCCCCTTAACATAACATTCTTCATATTTATACCAGTACAAATAAATACAGTAATGGGGATTTTAACATGACTGAATTACGGGTAAGTAGTTTCACTTTGACGAACATCATAGAAGTCGGTAAATAAGCAACTTTGATAAAAATACGGCTTCCGGATATATGTTGTAAACTCTGATCGCGATAGAGCCAGGAAATTTGCGTTTGTATTTGTTTATAGTACGTGACAATAACCACCAAGCCACCGATATGTTTTTAGAACGTTGAAGGAATTCAAACACTACGTAATCCTTACACAAAGAAATAGCGCACGCGCTCATAATCTTATTAACTATTAAATAAAACACCGCGTTAAAGTTGCTTTGAGGCGATATCCTAGTATCAGTTGATATAGCTTTATACCAGGAAATGTTAATTTACATGGTTGATATGAAGGACTATATACTGAATATCTTAATAAATGACACTTAGTATAATATGTTTTCAAGAACATAGCTCAATGAATAAAACGACTGATAGTAAATCAGAAAAAGTAGATACATTTGTCAAACAGGCATTTTAGCATTCAAGAACCAATAGTTACAAGGATCAGAAACCCACTGTCATCCCATTAAAACGGGACAGTGTAAATAAAGACATCCCCACCAGACTATATCCTGTAACAAACTTGGCAGCATTAAAACGCAATATAAAACAAAGATGATCATGTAGACATTAATATAAAAAAAAAAAGAAGCCTAAAACAGGCACAAAGCAAGTATTCATTGATATGGCAGAAGCCTGAATAACAAGAGAATACACCATTAAGGACACAATACGACACAATTGGAGACAAGCATCAACATTTACCGTCCTCTCAGGATGTAGGTAGACGTCATTTTAGAGTCTACAATCCGTCCGGTTATAGCACAATCAAACCGGAAAGCAGAGTGTCAAAATGGGTCAACCACTAAACATGCAGTGCGTTGATAAATTATTGTGTCATACCATTTTTTAATAAACTTTTTAACAAGTCTTATATAGTTTGTCTGAAAGTGATCATGACCAAGTATCATAAAAGGTTTGCAAATCAAGCCTACATAGAAGTCAGATTGTGATAGTCCTTAATTTAAAAAAAGCAGATCAAGGCTTTTGGAAGTTCATGTTAACGGTAGCCCTGATGGCGTAGCGTATTAGCTATATATAGGTTAAACGTGTTTTCGAGTCTTGTGAAAGGCAAACCTGTTTTTATAGTGCTGCCTGTGTACATGTACGATGTGCACTACTCGATGTATAAACAGTTCAAATGATGGTATGCGTTAATGTCGATTGCTTGAATTCGCGAAATCGCCCTGAGCCGGTGAACACAAGATTACAAAGAAGGAAACGCCTACATAAAGGCATGTGAGTTAAGTGTAGTGTCTGTATTTTCGGTTCAGCATGTTTCCACTTTGTTACATTGGATCATTATATACCACTTTATTTACATTGGATCATTATATACCACTTTATCCATTTTAGTTCTATTTACAGTACAACTGTCTGCTTCGATAAGACATTACAATACGGTAATGACTATCGGCGTCCACCCACTTATTTTGATTACCTAAGAAATGATACGGATGTGACCATTCAATTAATAGGAGATCATTGACGAGTGTCTGTAAAAATATAAAACTAAACGAACATCCTTTTCCTTTAATTTAATAAAAATATGGCTTTTGTTGAATGCTTAACATTTTCTATTGTCATTACACAGTTTATCCATTTTAATAACTTTGTATTCCATTTTGTTTATTACAACATGTACAACGCTTTAATGCGCACCCGAACTGTGTTTGTTTGTTTGAATGGTGTTTTACGTCATTTTTAGAACATGTTAGGCCATACATGACCGTCGATTCTTTTGTGGTAAAGGCAGACCACCCCATTTTCCCTGGGTAAAACCACTTTCCCCCATCCGTAAGATTTGACACTTTCTCACTTGACATGTTGTGCTCCCAGTGGGATTTTAACAGCGCTGGTAGGCGTGACAGTTATCAACTATAAACTGCCAAAGTGTACACATGAATAGTGTAACTGTTACTAAGTGTATTAATCATATAAACGAACTTAAATGTGATAAACGTCCGGTTAACACATTTAAGATGATACTGTGACAGCGACTTCAGACGAAGATGAGTAGCGTTGAACTTTCCAAATGACACCGTATCATAGAAATATACAATGCGACGCAGATGATGTCGGCAGATCGAAATCTCAAGAACATATACATACGAGGGTTGATAAAAAATTACATAGACTTTTGCCATAAACAATTTATTTTAGTCGTATAACTGTGAAACAAAAATTACGAAAAAAAACTCAATCTGTAATCTATCATATTGCATATTGTTTCAAATCTTTTGTGTTAAAAACAAGTGACCCATGTCCGTTTTCGCAAGGTTTGTAGACGTACCACGGAGCAACAACACGTCCGCGTCTGACGTTACGTTATGTTGATGTTGATTGCGTCAGCTGCGTTATTACCAAGCACTATATCTTTGCGATATAGTCGCTATGACATGCTACACATTTTTCATGTCTTTCAATCCATTTTGAGTAGGTTTCACTATACTAGCTTTTATCAAATCCTGATACAATTTTCCGCGTCGCATATCTAAGTTAATCAAGGGAATAGAATCGGCGGCCTTTCAGAAATGACTTAACGACGGGGAAAACACGGAAGTACATTGGAGCAAAGTCAGGGCTGTAATGAGGGTGTTCGACCAAATCAAAACCAAGCAAATCAGTTTCTAGCTGCGTAGATGCCGCTCTATGGGTGGGTGCGTTATCTTGATGCAAGATCACTCTTTCTATATCAACATTCGGCCGTTTTCGCAGTAACGCTTCAACAAGATCTCTTCATAAAACTTGAAAAATTAAGTATGACGAAAGAAATGTAAAGAAAATGTTTACCTATTTTTTATGAACGTAAATTAAGTAAACCCCTTTGCTTAATATGCAGCATTTACAGTCTTGTTTTCGGGCACCCCATGGCAAAGAAGCATTCCATTTCTATCCATAAAAAATATAAACATGTCTTTCCCTCTCGATTTGCACACCCTGTCTGTCTTTGGTGGCGGGCTTGACGGAGTTTTCCACATTGAAGATTGGAGTTTTGTTTCAGGGTCATAAAACCATAGCCACGTTTCGTCAGTTGTTATTATCCTATCCAGAAAAGATACGCCTTATATACTGTAGCGCTGTAAAAGGTTCATTGAAGTTCTCCTAACTCTAATATCTTTGAGATCCCGTGTTAACAGCCGAGGCTCCCATCTCGCACACACTTTATTATATGAAGATATTCTGGTAATATTGTGTGAACTGTCCCATAACTACAGCCGACAGTTTCCGTCTTTCAAGGATTCAATCAGTGTCAAATCTACCATCCTTCTACCACCTTCAAGCGTATCTCTACGCCACTTAAGACGTTTGTGCCGTTTGAAAACAACTGCACGACAAACAGGTGGTTAAACATCGGCTTTTGGAATCATTTCTATCGTCTGTGTATGTTTTTTTTCCAGATTCATGCAGAACATGATAATCGCTGGTTGTTCTGTAAATTGATTTTACGTCATTTTTTAGTCGCATATAAAATTGATACACAGTTGTTTTCAATATGTTTCTACATAACGGAAATGCCAGTGATGTTTAAAATCCACCTGTATGACGTCATAACGTCACGCTTACAGCACACGTCATTTTATAAATGTTCGTGCCATATTTCATTAAAATAATCTTTATAAAATTATTCATAAATTCAAAGTCAATTTTGGACTGCTCCGTACTGCTGTCAATGGGTTAATATGATAACATACACGAGAAAGATGTAAATATTCACAATCAAATAACAACTTTAAGGTTATATATTAAATAAATAGTAATTCTTCTTCAAATTTTCGAACACTTGTTCTTTTTCAAAAAAAAGCACAGAAATACAACTTTAACATGTTTAAAGTAAAATCCATCTTGTTGTTTAAATGGCTGACGTTATGATAAAAAATATACCACGTCATTTCCTGTATGACGTTAGGCAAATGAGACGACGTCGTTTCCCGTAACACTCCTTCTCCTTTAACACAAACTGATTTCATGAACACTATACACTAAATATTCATAGAAATAATGAAATAGAAGTAAACAACAAGATGGATTTTACTTTAAAGTTGTATTTCTGTGCTTTTTCTTGAAAAAGAACAAGTGTTCGAAAATTTGAAGAAGAGTTACTATTTATTTAATATTGAATTAACTTTCCTTTTGAAAGACTAAACAGATATGAATATAAGGTTATAGATGAGATGGTGATGTACAATTGCAACAAGTTTCATACTTCTACACCGAAGAATGAATGTGTTATGACAAATGTACTTTTTGATCAACCCTCGTACGATGAGATTGAATCTTTAAAAGGAAAAACAACAATCTTAAGGTAAAGCTTTCACTTGATCATGCAGCAAAACGTGACTTCTTTTCTTGTTCAAAAGCTATTCAATTACTTCAATTTATATCGTATAGTTACATATTTTTCATGATCATAATATTGATAATAGTGATAAGTGGTTGTAATAATGTATATGTCATTCGCATTGTGTAGAATACGATTAAGAGTATCTTATTTAACAATCTATAGTTAAGCTGAAGTTAATTTCCTTAACAAAAAACCGTTAATTTTTTTAAATTACTTAAATACACTCTCGGTTTTCATTTTCTCTATAGCAGTATAGGAAGAACTTTGCTTTCAAAATAATTGTGGGAGAATAAAGCAATACTTACCGTCAATATTAATTATTTCGGCCATTGGAGAGTTCGAGAGTGGCTGTGTTACGCTCACGTTTCTCCAAGGGTCTATTCCGCCATTTACAAATATCACATTTGAGACTGCAATGTCAAGGCCACCGTAATATCTGTTAGTTTCATCACAATTATCCTGGCACGGTTCTCCTCCATACCCTTTCTGAAAAACGTCTATGCATTGATCCGTTGTAAAACTGGAAGGTAAACGTATTTCTTTAATTGTATGTTAATGGTATGTTAATGGTATGTTAGTGGTATGTTAATGGTATGTTAATGGTATATTAATGGTATGTTAATGGTGTGTTAGTGATTATTATTATTTTTATTATCTTAATGGTATGTTAATGGTATGTTAATTGTATGTTAGTGTATGCTAATGGTATGTTAATGGTATGTTAATGGTATGTTAATGGTATGTTAGTGGATGTTAATGGTATGTTAGTGGTATGTTAATGGTATGTTAATGGTATGTTAATTGTATGTTAGTGTATGCTAATGGTATGTTAGTGGATGCTAATGGTATGTTAGTGTATGTTAATGGTATGTTAGTGGATGCTAATGGTATGTTAATGGTATGCTATTTGTATGTTAGTGTATGTTAATGGTATGTTAGTGGATGATAATGGTATGTTAGTGGTATGTTAATGGTATTTTAATGGTATGTTAATGGTATGTTAATTGTATGTTAGTGTATGCTAATGGTATGTTAATGGTATGCTAATTGTATGTTAGTGTATGTTAATGGTATGTTAGTGGATGCTAATGGTATGTTAGTGGTATGTTAATGGTATGTTAATGGTAAGTTAATGGTATGTTAGTGGTATGCTAATGGTATGTTAGTGGTATGTTAATGGTACGTTAATGGTATGTTAATGGTATGTTAATGGTACGTTAAGATACACATTCGGTTGAGGCTTACTTTCGGACTTACCGCATATATACATGCACTGAACAAAAACAACATTGAAGATTTTTACCTATAGTTTATTCATGATTGCTTAAATGGTTTTCAATATCTAACATGTATGCTTGACAAATATAAATGGCCATACACCCTATCGACATAATTAACCTAATGTTTAAAACAAGTTTTCCTTGTTTTATTTCTATTTTGATAAGAATACATTTTGTTATTGAAAACCGTTCAAGAAATAATCTATTCAATACTTATAACGCGTCAGTATCTTACTTTTAAAATAGTTATTAATCATCAAAATAAATATCAGCGGACGTTTATATAATTGTTTAGACTAAATACATGTTATATATATACTTCCTAGGGGTACATAGGTTTACACCGAAACTGGCACTTATAGGCGAGACGGGATGGCTACCTAGTAACTACAGACGATGGATTACGATGCTCCGATATTGGAACAGCTCGTGAAACTCGATGACAATAGACTGACAAAACGGATATTTAACTTTGACTATCAACGATCAAATATGATTAATAACTGGTGCAGTGAAGTGAAAATCATTATGTCCAGACTAGACTTAACTGTTCATTTTAACAATACAATTACAGTAAATATGGAATGTGTAAAATCAAAACTGACGGAATATTATGCAAATGTATGGGCTAATGATTATGAAAAGGTTCCACAATTGAGGACTTACAAATCATTTAAGGGCCATTTTTCATGTGAAGATTATCTAACCATGGATTTAAAAAGAAATGAACGCGCTATATATGCTCAATTCAGATGCGGTATTTTACCTTTAAGAATTGAAACTGGACGCTATGTTGGTGAAGTAACAAATCAAAGACTTTATGTCAATCCGGATTAATTGCAGACGAGACTCTATTTGTAGTGAAGTGTCCTTTATACAACAACATACGAACTGTGATATTCGATGAAATTCTTTCAAATAGAATATATGAAAACATGACAGACTCTAATAGACTGATTTTACTGATTCATAACCACACAAGAAAAGTTGTAAAATTTCTTGTTAAAGCTTATCTGTTTAGAAGAAGTGTGTTATATAACTCGTAACTGTAAACATGTGGTGCAATTATTGAACTGAACTCACACTATTTATCGCAATATATATAATAGTTATGAATGAACCTTTTGTAACTTTAATTGTATTATAAATTGTACATTTTGAGCTCATAACAGTATTTTCTATTATGTTTAACCATGTTGACTACTTGTAAATTATAATTATAAGGTGACTTATAGGTCCGTTTGGCCAGGTGTTTCTCTATGCGTTTGTATTATATGTTTTGTTATTTCCGTATACACATGTCACTATAATAAAATATTTACTTGCTTACTTATATTTTTCCTACCTGTCATATTAAAGAACTTTTAATCTAGTGTTAAAGCAGACAATGTGATGTATGTATTACGTGCATGTTTTTTTTTCTGAATACTTAAAGTCAGACAAAAATGTTTTATGACGTTCGACAAATGTGTGGTCAATCATAACTTTAACTTTATTATGCAGTTGCAATGATGATTCATGATGATGGCATAAAGAATTCTTTAATTTGTGATAAATTATTATTTTTTGCTTTTGTTTTGCTTGACTTATTTATCTTATTTGCAAATATAGATATAAAAATCGAACAGGAAACGTAGTATTCAAGGACGAAAGTAAACCACACACAGAAACAAAGAACAACTTTAAAGATGAACAAAAGGCCAAATAAGACATCACAAACACAAAATGGCTGACAATTGGGCTATCGCCTTGGAACGGTCGTCATGTTGTTGTGTTGTTTTTTTTTGTTGTTTTTACTTAAGTTTAAATTTGTTTGAGAAAGTGAAATGTCTTATTCGTGAAATAATTAAGTTCAACGGAAATTTGTTCGGCTATATCCCTGTATATCACCAAAACAGACGTCGATGATCGATTCTAAGCACCTGGTATAATGACAATCCAATATGATGTTAAGAATCACTGTAATATATGATTAACTCCGTAACACATTATACCTCGGACACTGTTTTGTTTCAGTCCTGGATGTGTGTCAAACGTTCACACATGTTTACGATAAATCAGCAAAGCCGATACAAACAATTGTATGTATTACTTGCAGTTCTGACAGTGGAATGACCCAGTATATGATATAATATATACATTTTCATTTGTTTTGAAGAAATACCATTATGCGAATGATGTTTTTGAATTGTACAGTGTTACTACTTTATTTAAAATTTACATAAGAACCTATTTATATTATAGTACTACTGTACTTAACATTAAATTAATTACGTGAATATATTGATTTAACTGTATTCAGATATTCAGATATTATTGAGACATATGCATAAGGAGTAATTTCTTAGAAGTATAGTATTACTGTACTTAACTGTATATTATTTACGTTAATGTATCATTATTACTAATGGAACTTATATATATATATTATAATCTTTCAAATAACATTAAATTACTCATGCCTGTTATCATTCCCTTCTTCTGAACTATGAACATGTATATATGTTTGAGTCTGAATAAAAACTGGAAAGAATAACTGAAATTGTAAAGGGAAAATAGAAATATTGTTGATAACAATTGTGTTCAAAGTCGCATATACATGTAGTAACTAGACTCCGGGAAAAAGTAAACGGATGTTATCTTAGATTGTCATCAATGTAAAACTATTCAATATCGGATCAAACGTAGAATCTCTGACATACTGGGTTTTGGTATGTCGCATGTAGCACAGTCATAAGATAATGTTTATTTTACCAATGTATATACTTACTTAAACGGAAAGACGAACCACAAACCAAACGGTTGCTTTCTGGACCATGATGACTGAAACCATCCGAATTCGGAGCAAATCTGGTACAACCACTGGCGACCTGAGGTTAATTAATTTAAAAACGAAAGTAAAATGCCATACATAAAGCATTTAAATTGGGGTTTACCGATGCATAGAGTTTATTAATAAAATAAAATATGACAATCAACCACAACCTACTAATGTTGCTAACTGTACTAGATAACATATTGACGGAAACACAAACTCTGGGAAAATGTAATATCCATATTGGCGACATGTGCTACTGGACCGAGGTAACTCGGAAAATAATTTAGAAGAAGAATCTGTTTTATGCAATAACCGTAATATCAGCCATGCGTAGAGCATCCCTATGTACAATTATGATACAACTGTGGCATGATAAGATGGCATATAATGGTTTATATCATGATCTATATTAAACACATATAGCGATTTCGAGTCCAGATTTCGAGTCCGTGGCCTAGTGGTGAGAGTCTCTGACATGATATCACTTGCTCCCACCGCTGTAGGTTCGATCCCTCAAGGGCCTAGGAATCTGTATATAAGAAAACTATCCAGCTGGCTCGCGGAACGTCGGTGGTTCTAACCGACCGTGCACGAAAATTGCTCGGAGGGGCACCTACGTCTTCATCCACCAATAAAAGCTGGAAAGTCGCCATATGACCTTATCTGTTGGTGCGACTTTAAAATCCAATTCAATTCAATTCGAGTCCACAGGCAGTGCATTCACAAATGGGGGATACATGCTTTTATTTATGATAAGCAATGAAATAGTGTTATTTCACACTGTGGAATATAGAGTTTTATTTCCACAGTAGCTGCCGGGACTACTGTCTTAATGTACAACCAACACAAATGCACAGTAACACGACTCACAAGATATTCCAACTATTATACTGTTAAATCCACTGTTTATTTAATTACTTTCTTTCTATCACGTTTTCAAAAAAAAGTGACGTCATGTAACGTTTCGTTACGTCATCGTGAACAGGACGCGTAGCCAGGTGTGGAAAACGGTTTAGTTACTAAAATTGCTTAAACAATTGTTTGTAAAATCATAAAATAAAAATGGAGGACTAAGTTTGAATGAAACTGTATTCACGGTGCATGATCATAACTAATTTTCACGGATAAAATATACGTTGCCTGAATAAGAACGGATAAGCACCTCGTTTTTTTCGGATTAAAAATGGAGCTGGAAGCTGATGAGTGGCTTAAAACGGAGGCAAAACCGGCAACAGAACCGTAAGTTTAGTTCATTTTTACTACCACGGAACACTTAATTTAACTTTATAGCTAAATATAGTAGAAAAAGTAAGTCATTTTCGCAAAATGGTGCACTGCTGTACGGATTTCAGTGTTGACAATACTTAACAAACGTTTTTACATTATTTATACCATTTTGTATGCCTTTGTACGCGAGGATAGATACATTAGCATCCATAGTTGCGATATAAGTGAACATGAATTGTTTCACGGTTGTATAATGATGAAATATCGGTTCATGTAGAGGTACGTAATATTTTCAAAGGCACCTAATGTGCACAATTACGCGGTCAACAAGGAACCTCACTTTTTATCCAATAGGGCACCCAATAAGTAGCTGCTATTGTCATTGCAATAAAAGCGATATCATCTGAAACAGAACATGGTTAAAACTTGTATATGTACTAACTTAATGTCATTTATAAAATATTTAAATTAATATAAGTTAATTAAGTCATTTTTAATATATTTACGTCTAATATATGTCTAATATATGTATTATCTGATTCAGAATGTTTGTTTGTTTAACGCCCTTTATCATTACAGGCCTGCCATTTCTCAGGCTTTGAGCCGGTAATTACCTGCGATTTCTCGTCCGTCGGATGGGGACGTAAACCGGGCGGTCCCGTGTATCGGTCTATCCTCCGAGCACGTTAAAGAACCATAGGAATCTATTCGATAATAAGAGTAGGGCAGGTTCCCGGATTCCTATGTATCCTTCCCCTCTCTCTGGGGCGGCTCTAAATAACCTATTCTGTGTTGATGAGCCGTTAAACAATATTCAATTCTATTCAAATCAGTTAATTGATTTAATTTAGTAAAGTATACTGGAATTTGATGTTTGCCTTGTTCTTTTAGTATGTTTTAAAGCGTAGATATTCTTATGTTTTTTTTGAGAATGTATCGGTCACTTGTAGGCAACGCGACAGTTTTTACACTGGAAGTGTTTATTTGAGTCTCATCATTTGTACAAATGTTAACATAATGAATGTTAAACCACATACTTAATAATCTCTGAATAAAGTTATAAGATCTGCGGTTAATCACTTAAAATGTACAAATGCCAGCATTCAAATATTAAATGTATACAAGGGACAATAAATACAGCTCTTTCATTTTGATATACACATATAGAAACAATGATACATTCGCACATTAAAATGTCAGCAAGTGAATCTTAATAGTGTACGACCTGACGAACGGATATAGTATCTTTTGTAAATAAAATAACTGACATTAAAGCCTGACAAAAACACGCATTCGAGGAATAAGGTTTATAAATTGGTTATACCCCCAAAATCCACCGCCCCAATGTTTAACTCCTTCCGGCGCCTCTGTATAATGTTTGCTCTGAGATTTTTACCCACCCGATGAAGTAATCAGAAGAAGAAAAAAGAAACGCATCGTACTTTGATCGAGTACTGAACCAATAAGATGCCCATATCCAGGACGATTAGGTGTCTCGATCAAATGAGTAAATTGTAAGAATTTTCTATGCAGCAAGAATTTTATATTCTTTTCTATTACAAAGAACATTAAATACAATAAAGTCGATTAAATGAACTAAAAGAAAATCTAAAAACGTCTATAAACAAATGAAAAAATCAGTTCAAATGATAAATACTCGCCTTTGCCCAACCAAAATCGCACAAAAAAACTAAATTGTGTTGATTTCACAAACATTACACAGAGACAGTGTTATACATAAGGGGAACATAGCATCATTATATTCCGTGAAATCATTACAATTACAAAAGAAAGCGTAATTAGAAAATAATCCGACCATAAAGAAGGTCACTAGAAAAACGAGTTACCTTGGTCATCCCAAAATAACAGCGACTATTAGGAGCCCATCAGTAGCGATTAGGAGCCGAATCGACTTTTATCCGTGAAAATTAGTTTTGATCATGCACCGTGGTATTTTAACTTTTTCTTTATTTCACTGATCATAATATATACAAAAAGAAATTGTGTTCATAGTCATAATTTAGCGAGACAACAAAATTATAACTTAACACGGAACTAGCAATCCTGCAAATATGTATTGACATACCAAACTGACATCTGTTAGTACTTACTTCCTTCAGCAGAAGTGCTGTTCCAGTCAGTGTGATTAAGAGACTTTGCCAGTGTTGTATACCTCAGATTGAGACACGACTCTCCATAGGAGTCCAGAATAAGGGAGTTGACGTCAGCATACCGTTGTATGTTGCTTCCGCGGCTGTCGTCCGTCATTATATCACACACTTGTTCAATAGTTATATTGGTTCCTAGTACACCCTGCAATATGTGTAATAATAAAATGGGGCAACAGGCTTTCTACGCCTTAATTTCAACGACTTCACCACCAAAGTTAAAGCTTCCCACTACACCACAATGGTTCGCCTAGCTTTAGAGTACTCTTCAACTTCATGGGATCCCCATCACCAGACAGACAGTAAAACACTAGAACAGGTGGTGCATGTACAACAGGCGGTGCATGTACAACATGTGGTGCATGTACAACAGGCGGTGCATGCACAACAGGTGGTGCATGTACAACGAAGAGCAATACGATCCGCTTTTATTGACTACTCTAGCAGACCTTCTGAAGTGCAGCCTTGAAAAGTGACTGAAAAGCAACAAACTTTCAATACTGTATAAGATATAAAATATACAACATGGAGTGGCTGATATAGAAAGCTCCAGACAACAGAGTGATTCCAGAAAAAGAAGGCCTCAAAGTCTCGTCCTAGATGTCAGAACGAGACTCTTAGTCACTGCTTTTTCCAGTGCACAATACGAGAGTGGATACAACTGCCTAATTGTACTTGGGCCGCAACATCACTGGAGGGCCTTCGGAGATAGCATGGACATATGCCAGCTCCCACCAGACAGCCTTTAACCGTTAGGCTGGGACCAAACCTCTCGTATCGTGCAAAAAACACTTTCGGTTTACCCGGAAAGATATACTCGTGACTTTTTGCATATCAATAGCAGAAACTGTACTCTATACGAAACCACTGTATGGATTAATGGTATTCTTTGCATTTCGTAACACCAACGCATTTTCTACGGAAGCTCATAAGTGATAAGAAAATATTGATATTCAAAGAAAAAAGGTGTACAAGTTTATATTTTAGCGATATGATTTTGTTTTGTACATAAATAAGACATTTGCACGCCTAATTATATTCTGTTTATGCCGAATGCAATTTTCAATTATTATTTTTAAATCAAAAGCTGTTTAAGGATTGAAGATGGCAGGCAGATGGGTGGAGGGAGGGACGGGCATACACCTTTTGGCTAATAACTTCTGTAAATTGTTTTCAGTTAAAACCAACTTTACTGTGAAGTGTTATATCGTTAAGATGTCACTTTCTTACGAGCAATACCGATTTTCTCCTTTTCAGAATAGAGTTATGACCCCTGAGTTACTTAACAAAAATGCACATTTTGGGTAAAGCTTAGGTGCAAGGTTTCTTTATCTTATTTTGGATTTTAACTAAAATTGCTGTGAAGCCTCATCACTTCCTTACGATCAATGTGTACCTTTGCCTTTTCTAAATAGAGTTATGGCCCCTGATTATCTACGAAAATACATTTTTGTGTTGAGTTTATGTTAATTAATCAAGTTTTGTTGAAAATTAAACAACATTTTGGGTGGAAATTTTATATACAAATAGGATACCAGTATATGTTAATAATATTTATGATACATCAAATTGTTTTGCCATTTTGGAATAGAGGTATGGCCCTTAATTTACTTAGAAAATTTGGTTATTGCAACAACTATCTTGAATTGTGTAGGGTTTAAACCATATCGTTTAGTGTGAAATCTTAATAACATTAACATACTGGCAGATATTTAGAATCCGTTCGATGGTAGCTTTTAGATTTCTTAATACAGTTAAGGACCTTTAATTTACCTTGAAAATAGAATAGAAGTTACAACAATTACTGTCTTATCAAATTGTAAACTTCCAAATTGGTTCACTATTTTGTCACAGATGTTTGATTGTATTTATCAGAAAAATAACGGGGGTTTTATTGACTAGTTTCGTTGGAAGGCGATTGGGCGACGTCATTTGGGTATGACGTCTGACAGAGTTTCTCCAAAACATCTTGAATACTATCTAAATGATTTATTTGAAATTTGCACTTTTGTTACATATGCTCATTAACTGTCCAACCAACATTGGTGTTTCTGTGACCTTGAGTTTCAATTATAGGTTCTAATTGATTGAACAGGCAACTTCTGGTTAAGAAGTTTGTCAACGTTTCTCAAACACATCATGAACTTGAATATTTTCCTACGGTTTGTATCGCCTTGATCCATGGGACGCAATGTATTAAATAGTGTACTAGAATCATGTTTACAGTTTAAAACTATAAGTATCACTAAATGTGATCCATATCATATTTCGAGTCAGAAACAAATTATGGTATAAAAGTCGAGAAGGAAATATAACATTCACAGAACACAATCAATCAACCAAACACACGTATTTGAAACAAACACCAATCACAAGGATATAAAAGAGCAAAGTATGCGAAATGGCAAACTCAAACGGTTTAAATATGGGTACCTCCTTGGAATGGTCAGTGACAATATAAGTACCTCCTTGGAATGGTCAGTGACATAAAGGCTGCTGGGGTTAAACCAGGTTCTAGAGTGCACCATACCTCACTCTTACCCTATTTTCATTCCAATAAAATTCGACCAGCCAGGCTATAACCCCTTACAAACTAGGAAGTATGAATGGCAATTAGTAGGCAATATAAGTATAACACGAAATGATCATGTATATATGAATAGAAATTCCCAGAAAGCCACAAAGGAAATACTTGTAAGAAGCCAGGACAAAAAAAGAATGATGACGATCAGACAATATTAAATCAAAAATTAGACCTATTTAGGTAGAAGCACATGCATTCATTACGATATATAGTATTGAAGGGTAAAGATAGAGAGCAGAAGAAGGCCCTTGACTATATACATAAACTATAACTATATTCTTTCTAGCCTTCTATATTATATATCGTAATAAATTCCTGTGAGTAGAAGTTATCATAGGGTTCAAAATCAGTCGGGTCATCGCAACATTAATTGTAAAGCATTGTGGACAACTGTAAATGGGTCAACATCAAAACATGCAGTGCATTGCATAATGTTAGGGTCATATCCTATTTTGTTATGTTTGTTAACAAGTTTAACACAGATTGTATGAATGTGATGATAATGACCAATAATCTTAAAAAGTCTGTACATATAGTCACCACAGTATTCACGTTGTGACAGACCTTGTAGCAGAAGTGTTCTGGCAATACTTTAAGTAAATCAGGGTTATGATAATAAACCTTCGCAAAGGTTTGTCCGGATATAAAACTCAATGAAGCACTATTAAAGCTGGAGTAGATGAAAAGCAAAACAAACTTCCAACTATGTACGGTATTCCTAATTTACAAAAACAGACTTATAAAGCACATTTTCTTCCTATTTCTAGTGTCTGCACCACTATAGACATCTCCAAAAGTATAACGTCCTGTCTTATTGCCGCTGTAGATCACGCAACACAATATTGAGCTACAGCTTATGCTAACTTTTGGATTTTGGTCGTTATTACTTTCTTGAAAACGAATGCAGTAAACGTCACGCAAACCTTTTCAATTATAAGCTTATTGCTCCTATTCAATATTTATTTTAGTGAATAAACGCTAATGTTTGCTCAGCATTATACTGCGGTAGAATAAAATGTATTCTTTGGCATATCACTCCGCCATTAAAACAATCAAAATGGTCTCTACCATTGCGTTTTCCAAAGGGTTGCATTATATCTTGTGTTCTTACCATCACTTTCTAAAATTTCATAGGTCTAAACAGCCTACCTAAAATTAAAATACTAACCTAAATTCATCAAAAATGTCCAAAGTAAGCGGAGTTCCGTTCGATTGTTTACCACTCAGCACCACCCCATGACATTAATGGTGTCAGATCGCGGAGATGATTTCTGATAACCATTATGATATTTTAGCTATGGCCATGTGACACATTATGACGTAATCGCAGACTATTTTCTAAGACGTTGACAGAGTCACATGGTGATCCTGGTAAAGATTGGGTAATGATCACTGTTAAAAGGCTTATCAAAGGAGGTTGTCACCCTATTATTTTGCAACGCACTGCATGTTTAGTGGTTGACCCATTTACAGTTCACCGATTTGCTTTCCACTCGATTGTGGACCTATGATGACGTCTACCTAAATCCTGAAAGGACGGTAACGTTCGATGGTTGTCTTTAATATTGTCTAGTCGTGCCCTTAACAATGTCAAAATTGAAATGATCTCTCTTATCATAGAGTTGGCTTATTATTTCTCAGTTTCAATCTCGAGATGTAAATCGAGTAAAGAAGATATAGCAACTATGAGAAATATTAACTTTTTTGAGGTGAAGTTCTTTGGAAAGAAAGTATATGTAGTAAAGAAAAGAAAGGGTTGTAATTGTCCAATATATCATCCATATACAAAGAGGTATAATAAAAGGCTTCAATTACATCTGCCTAAGCGTATCTGGTAAAAGACTAAAATGAAACCTCTAACATAACAAAACAAAAACAAATCTGCAACAAGAGTTGCACATTTCGTTCTCATTTGGGATTCCAATAATTTGTCTATAAACAGTAGTGTCATACTTAACTAGTTCCATATGTGTAAAAAATATTATCTTATATGAATATAAATGCTTCGAAAACAACTACGTGACAAGTCCACATAGTGTAATTGTCCAAAACCCTTCAACTAAATATTAGTGAGAATCAGAACTCGTTTACTGTAGTTGCCGTGTACTCAGTCTGAAATTTAAATATTTGCAAACATCAAGGGCGATAACTTTGTAAACCACTCCTCAATTGTTCTCATTGTCAAACAAAACCGAGACCTTAATAATATTACCCCAAAAAGCATGGAAAATCAAATGCTATTTATTACAATCATCGTGAAAACAATCACGCTCCTTAGTCAGAGGACGATATCCTCTTTGTTCAATAAGAATAATACACAGTAATTGATGATATTTCAAAGGAAAGTAGGAAACAATCAGACGATCGAATTTTTCGACAATTTAGAGCAATAACTTGATACTCGTCTAACCTGTCTAAAATCCGTTTGATATGAAGTTACACGCCAAACTGTGTGAAAATCGAAAACAATTTATTTAATGTATTGTGTACGAAAGCTGAAATTTGCATTTTTGCAATAATCAAGGGCAATAACTCAGTAAGGCAGGTGTCAATTCTGCTCATTGTCATCTTGTCAAAGTTCATATTCATATAACGTCTCACAATAAATAATGTGAAGATCGGAATCCGTTTACTAAAGTAATGTGTGTACTCAAGCTAAAATGTGCATATTCTTTCAATAACCAAGGGTAATACTCTTTAAAGCAAGTGTCAGTTTTACTCAGTATTGAACTTGTCAAAGGCCTTGTAGGTATAAGGCCTTACACCATACAACATTTGGTGGAAATCGGAAACCGTTTTCTGCAGTTATTGTGAACACAAGAAATACGTATTATCCCTGGCACAGGACAAAACAAAATTCATAAAAGGTCTATAACTCTTTTTAAAATTAGTAAAGTGTAACATAATCAGGTCTTGATTCTGTAGTTTGATATTTCATATACACATATAGGTTTCAAATACTGGAACTGTATTTGCCTAAAAGGACATGTACACATTTCTTTATTTTCCTTTGAATGTTTGTTCAGCGATTTTCATATATTAGCTTGGTACGAATGGGTTACCGTAGAAATCGCGATGCTGTTACGAAATGCAAAGTATGCCAGAAGTCCATACAGTGGTTTCATATGTACAAGACCCCCATCTGTTAATATTTAAAAAATCAGGAGTATATCTTTCCGGGTAAACGTTTTCGCTTTTTTCAGGCTTGGGTCCCCGCCTACGTGTATATGGTTTTAAACCGTTAACGTGTTAACACGCTTGACTGCTGTGTTTGCTCCCACCGGGCAGTAACAGTCAACGCTGAAGTAATTACATTCCACATAACGAAACAAAGAAGAACAATTGTCTCATTTTTCTATATCCCAAATGTGGTATAGCAAAGTTTACTTTTTTTCCTAACTGTTTGTTTATTTGTCCTACCTACTATTTGACATCTTCCAGACGTTTGATCCTCTTATCAAAGTTTTCCTAATCATTCTTTACCATTTCCTGACACATTTTTCCTAATAGTGTTTGCGACCACCGTCCGTAGCCAACCCTTCGGTATGTATTCATATAATGTTAATCATATAACCCATAGCATTTACTAATATCGCAGTATGTATAAAAGTCGAACATTAAATGTAGCTTTTACAGTCTACATGAAACATTCATTAAAACAAACAACAATTACAATGTTAATAGGAAGCAAGGAATCTGACATCACACACACAAACGGGTTGGCAAGGTCAGTGGCATTGCTGTGCTTGTTAGCGAAGTCTAATCGATGGGAAATAACTGTTGTAGTTTCTTTTACAAATAAGTGAACAAGTTGTCACACAAAACCGACTCACACATTTATTTTTATTTACATTATTACAACCCGTTATATTTTTGTGTTAGTTCGGACCTTATTTGTCATCGAGAAGAGAGGCCCACACTGTCTTAATTTGCGTTCGTACAGTGGCACTATCTTTTTATTAATTTATAACAAATGTCCAGTTTTGCATGGTATTTATCTGATACAATGTTATATGTGTTGGATGCGAGACACATCGCTTATCATAAGTACAAACCTCAAAGTCTCTGTTGTCCTTGTAGTATTGAACCACCTCGGCAAAATTCTCAGCTAAGTTCCAGAAGAAAACAGTTAAGTCTAACAAGTTGTCGTGGATGATTTTATCACATAACCTGTAATATAATTACTGATAACTGATCCTAGCTTCAAAGCCAAAAAAACGCGAGCTGTATTAACGACAATAAAGTTTATATGTATTTATTGACATCCCAAGAACACTTTTCACATAAAAATGTATGTGTTTTATGTCACTGCAGTTATCAAAGAGGGCTATTATAAAACAAATTTCAAACACATATTAAAACTGAGAAAATATGGTCCTATAGAAATCACAGCACCCAAACGCAATGGCACCGTAGATTGCACTGTACCACAAACAAAGAGTAAATTAACTATACATTGAGAAGACAATACACAACACAATGAGTGATGAAGACAGGGTTACCAACTTAGAACGGTCAGTAGGCAATATGGCCCACTGGTTAGCTTAAACTAATTGTAATTGTACATAACAAGCTATTAGTCCGTCTAGGGTACAACAAGAAAACCAGAGGGACAAAAGTTCATGTACCAACCTCCACTTTCTATGTTTCAGAAGGTTCAATCATGGAGTCCCAAGAGGTAGTCCGGTCATCGCAAAAGAGAAAAGAAAAGTGACTAACTGTAGAGGGGTCACTCACCAAACATGAATTGCGTTATAATACTAAAGGGTCGTATCCTTTTCTGACGAATTTCCTGATTAGTTTTGTACAATGGTCAGGAAATACGTCAGATCCTTTAATTTCTGTAGTATACAGATCAGGGCCCTGTTTGATGAAACAACTTACGACCATTTTGATCGTAAATCAATTTCTTAAATGCTTTCACTATAAATTACACTTTCAAATAAACATCATTTCATTTCAATTTCTTATACAGGTGATATTTCTGCACTACATGCACACATAATTGTTTACATTGAATGCTTTGGTGAACAAAGTGAACGATTTTAAAATTTGAGAATTATCGTAAGTTGTTTAATAAAACAGGGCCCAGATCTCCATAAGATAACGGTTGCGATATTCCTTGTCGTCAAAACAGTTATTAACTAGCGTTTGATTTTCTTCATATCACTTTGACAACGTCCATCTCATTGCGCATAAAACATGTAAGCAACATATCTATGAAAAGGTAAATACTGTGAAAGAAAAGCAATTACTTAATGAAATGGTAATAACGTAGCGCTATGAAAATAATTGATGCCCCGTAAACAAACATCGGAACCACGAAGCTAATATACCTTTTCTCGAGCAAGATCTTATTTGAAGTAGTAAATACTCAGTTACATTCTAACATAATAAGCATGTTACAGCTCATGCCTGGGTAGATATCTGATAACCTCTCGTATATAAGTAAGATTAGCGTATTAGTCACCATCATACATCAAGTTGAAGGCATATGTGTATATAAAGCACGGAACAGGTAATTACAACCGTGGGCTTAAGCCCGGTACACACGGTAGGATTTATCTTATAAGATATGTCTTGTGAGACAAATTGCATCGTGTGTACAGGGGCTTAAGACACAATTTCTGACCTGAAAGATGTCTTCCGGAAATGGAACATGCTCTATTTCCATAAGACAAGATCAAAAGCACCGCCATCCAACCACACATGGTGACACTGGCCAAAGTGTACTGCGTTCCAGATTTGACATAAATTTCGCAGCATAGGGGCTACATGCATTGTAGATTTGTACACGCGGGTATTTTAGTTCATACATAGCAACATGGCAGGAAACTGGACGAATGATAACATTGATGAATTGCTGGGATATTACGAGGAAGAGGAAGTTTTGCGGGCAGTCACGCACAAAGACTACGACAAGAAAGATGTATGACAAGGCGCTTTCATTCGTTTACATTCTGGAAAGATCCAGTATGCACTTATTTGAAGGTCACCAGAAAATCCCATAAAATTAATCTCACCGTGTGTACAGGCAATCTCATAAAATAGATTGTATCAGATTTGTCTTATAAGATTTGTCCTATGAGATAATTTTACCGTGTGTACCGGGCTTTATACGACCTCGTTACTAGATTTAGTACCCACGACTGTGATCCTTGGCTCTGTTTTACAAAATATAATACACATTTTCCATTTTTCTTAAACAAATTTGAAGCAAAAAATTAGAGGTGAAACTATTGCATGAACAATGCATTATATATATTATAAATAAAGTGTTTTAGTTGTGTTTGCTTAACTACAAATCCATGTATAACAATACACTTAATGATGTGACCTATTATCAAAATTGCCATAAGACTTTTCACAAAACAGGATAAGAAGGCATCAGTGTATGTTTTAATGCTACCATTACAGCATGGGGCTTATAAGTCTGGTTAACCAGAGTTAGTACCCACGATTGTCATCCTGGATTAGAAGATTGGTCATTCCAACGTCACTGATTTTATATGATCAAATTGCGAAGATATTGGAGATTTAAGAAAACCGTTTATTCTCCGTACGTACGACCAGCCCCCCAGTTGGATAACCAATTACGCGCTTCAGTGTTTATACCAACACGAATACCATTGGCTCACGACAACAGAGGGGGCGGCCCCCATCACTGCAAACGCGCACCACCAAATGTTATTTGTAACAGATTTACTCAATGTTTTTACAACCGCTAGTTCGGAGTGGCACATTCTAAAATTATAAAAGGATATTCTATGATTGCGGAATAGTCATTATCAGGCAAGTGCACACTATATTACTATACACATACAAATATATCATCTTATTGCAAAAATGCCATTGAACGCCATGATATTGGGACATTCAATCCCCAGTCGTCTTGACGTTTACATGGAGAATGGCATAGATACCGGTTGAGACAGGATTTCAAATTAGAACAATCCTGGAATGTAAGCTTTTGTGCGAAATGCGGCATGACTTTGTCCTCAGTTAGGCGAATTATCGGCAAAGTGCGACAGTGTAGGCCCGATTCTGTAGTTCTTATGCTCGGCGACAACGACGTAAGACCATCACGTTTTGACACATCGCCCGAACAAATCGCGGCTGGATTAGTGAGCTTTGTGTCATTGCTCCATCATAGATATGGAGTAGGGTCAATCGTAGTTTGTCAGCTATTGCCAAGATTCGAGGTACACAGAAACTGGAAAATGTACAATCACAAGACCCGAATCGTAAACGGCATTTTGAGACGGGAACTTTCGTACAATTACGCTAGTTTTTGGTCTCATAACAATAAATTCTCTTTTCCCACAGAAGGAAAGTGTTGCAGGGACAAGTTTATTTCTGATGGGGTACACCTTACCAATAAAGAGCAATACTATATCTATAAGAGTCTCAGAGGGGCCCTTCAGAAATGTACCAGCATACTGCATAGCATAATTATACTGTCAATAATATAGTGTTCATTAGAAAATACAGAATACTTTTATTGTATTCCTCTCGAAGAAAAGAAACGTTATTAAATACTTCCTAAGCTCCCGTCTTTACAGTTATCAAATATCAGGTATACTCCCACTCATGCGCCTTGGAAAAGGGCGTTGTCTAGTGTCCTCGCACACATGTCATCGTTAAGACCCTATCATACAGAGAGGCGTCATGCGCCTTATTACAGAGGAGCGTCTAGTTTCCTCTCATATAAAGTGGCGACTAGTGCCTTATTATAGAGCATTGTTTAGTTCCCTCTCATACATAGAGGGGTCAAGTGCCTTATTACAGAGCAGTGTTTAGTTTCCTCTCATATACAGGGGCGTCAAGTGCCTTTTTACAGAGCATTGTTAGTTCCCTCTCATACATAGAGGCGTTGAGTGCCTTATCATAGTGCCCTCTCATACATAGAGGAGTCAAGTGCCTTACTACGGTGTCGTTTTAGTGCCTCTCGCATACATAGAGGCGTCAAGTGTCTTATTACAGAGCAGTGTTTAGTTTCCTCTCATATACAGAGGCGTCAAGTGCCTTTTTACAGAGCATTGTTAGTTCCCTCTCATACATAGAGGAGTTGAGTGCCTTATCATAGTGCCCTCTCATACATAGAGGCGTCAAGTGCCTTACTACGGTGTCGTTTTAGTACCTCTCGCATACATAGAGGAGTTAAGTGCCTTATTATAGAGCGGTATTTTAGTGCCCTCTCATACATAGAGGCGTTAAGTGCCTTATTATAGAGCGGTATTTTAGTCCCCTCTCATACATAGAGGCGTAAAGTGCCTTATTATAGAGCGGTATTTTAGTGCCCTCTCAGACATCGAGGCGTTAAGTGCCCGATTATTGAGCGGTATGTTAGTGCCCTCTCATACATAGAGGAGTTACGTGCCTTATCATAGAGCGGTATTTTAGTGCCCTCTCATACAGAGAGGAGTTAAGTGCCCGACTATAGAGCGGTATTTTAGTGCCCTCTCATGCATAGAGGCGTTAAGTGCCTTATTATAGAGCGGTATTTGTAGTGCCCTCTCATACATAGAGGAGTAAGTACCTTATTATAGAGCGGTATTTTAGTAAACATGGTGTCCCTCGCTGTATTCACTATTTCAGAGAATGGCCCCAAAGAAAAAGAACAGCCAGGACAGCCCGACGGTGACATAGTCAACAAATAAAACCAAATCATGGGAAGTATCAGTTTTACCTGCTAATTTAAAAAGGGAAATAACAGAAAATGCCACTCAAAGAATCACGGCCTCACGGTCCGAAATAGTAGAAAAGGCTCTGGCCTCTGAGGCAAAAACAACTGAAAATGTCATCATAGATGACAATGTTAACTCATTAGTCGGCAGAATAACAGGTGAGTCTAATGTACACACATCGTTTACAAGCGTATCAATGCCAGTTGACGCCATGATTTCAGAAAAGATAAAATCTAAGATATGGGCTCATGAGTTTGTAGATCTCCGTACACTATTGTTTGACAAGTACGGCAATGATGAAACGTATGCATTTAAAATTGACAATGTAAGCCATTCGCCACAACTCGTTTGCGTACCGCAAAACAAACCAAGGCGTTCCTTGCATATCGACCAATGGCGTAAGGCCTGGAACATTTATCTAGCTATTTATTGCACAAAAGACCCTCAGCTTGTTACTAAGATGGCGATTTATTTCCAAACAGTAAACGAATTGGCCACAAAAAACAAGGATTGATGTTTTTACGACGAATCATTTCGGCAGCAAGTCGCATTAGATTTAGCAGCGTGGGGAAGCTTTGACCCAGAGCTGTATGTCAAAGCGACCCTGCATGAAACACATGCCGCTTTATCATATTCCAGGGCAACCCAAAGTTCACATAATTAGCGTCAGAAAATGCCAGCTGGTGTCTACTTTCCCAATCACAGAGGCATAGGGTGCAAGAAAGGGAACCTATGATCGTTCAACATGCATGTTTTAACTGTGAAGGTCAGCATCCAGTTCTTAACTGCAACCGTCCCATTAATAATTCTTTTCGTATCAAAAGTCGTTTTCAAAACCCACAACGCTCAGTGCAGTATAGAAACGACCTGTTCAACGGAAACAAAACAGCCGTACGCCCCGCGAATAGAAGCCCGTACCCCGGCCCAGGCCCAATCACTGCTCGCAATGAACCTCCAAAGTCAAATTAACGTCGACCATCTAGAATTCTGGCTGCAAGGATACCAACATAAATCAGTTTTTACTAAACGGTTTTAAAAATGGTTTTGACATGGGCTTTAACGGGAATACCTCATCAGGTACCCACACAAATTTAAAATCGGCGTATCAAAACCCCGAAATTATTGATCATGAAATAAATAGCGGTGAGATCGTAGGTCCATTCATAAATCCGCCCTTTCCGGATTTTCAATTATCACCGATAGGTTTAGTCGAAAAGCGAACAAACCCTGGCAAATACAGGCTAATACATCATTTAAGTTATCCACACGGTAATTCAATAAACGACGGCATTGACCAAGAACTCAAAGTTATACACTACGCAGGTATTTACGATGCTATCGAGGCAATTAAGCGAATTGGGATCGTATGGTAATGGATGTTTGATGTCTAAATGTGACATCAAATCAGCATTCCGTGTTATTCCGGTCAAGCCAGGACAATACCATCTATTTGTTTTTCAATGGAGAAATCAATTTTATTACGACCGCTGTATGCAAATGGGGTGCGCGTCATCTTGCCAGATATTTGAAGCGTTTAGCCGTGATCTCAAATGGGTCGCAAAAGAGAAGTTAAATATTCCGGAAGTTATTCAAATGTTGGATGACTATTTATTAATTTCAGAGACACGGTCAGCGGGGCAGATTTACCTGAATAAATTTATAGAATTTTGCGCCGATATTGGGCTGGAAATGGCAATGGAAAAGACTGTTATATCACGTAACGTCATAACTTTCGTGGGTTACGAACTGGATTCGGTGCTAATGGAAGCAAGGCTCCCTCTGGACAAATTAGTTCGCGGCGAACGCTTAATTGATCGGCATCTGTCGACAGATAAAGTCACACTTCGGGATCTGCAATCAATAATTGGAACATTAATTTTTTGCGCTAACGTAATACTGTCAGGAAGGACATTTCTGCGGTAATTAATAAATCTCACGATTAACGTCAAAAAACCATACTATCGCGTCCGTCTAACGAACAGTGTCAAGCAAGACCTTTTGATTCGGAAACAATTTTTAGCATCGTACAATCTATGTTCCTTTCAGACATGCTGATTTCGCCCGACTTGAACTTGTTTACAGACGCCAGTGGAAAGGTCGGCTATGGGGCTATTTTTGGCTCGCACTGATTTGCCGGTGTCTGGGATGAAAATGGACTAACGCAAATATTACATTGCAGGAATTTTACCCAATTTTTCTGACGGTTCAAATATGGGGTAAATCCATGAGCAATAAATCGGTATGTTTCTTTACAGATAACGAGGCTCTGTCATTTATTTTAAACAAATATACAAGCAAGGATAAGCATATAATGCACCTACTGAGACAATTTGTCGGCCTTATCATGACATATAATATCTACTTCACAGCACGTCATTTGCCAGGGTCATCCAATCGATTATCTGACTATTTATCTCGACAGAAGATCATGAGGTTCAAGGAAAGAGGCTCATTGGTCAGACTCAGAAATGACACAGATACCAAGCCTGCCATTCTGCGACATGAAATAGCAGACCTATTTAACAATTCGCTAGCTCCAAGATCGGTTTCTGCCTACCAAAGATAAATAATAAAAACATTGATGAATTCATACCGCAGGCTGCATCCTTCCAGTGGTATCAGGTTACCAATAACATTGCCCATTCTACATCAGTTAGTGGATTCTATCCCACATGTCGCCGTGGGAATATACACACAATCAATGTACGCGGCTATGTTTATGCTAGCATTTTACGCACTTCTTCGCGTGGCCGAGATAACATATCGCTGCGACATAACAGATCCCAATATTATTCATAGGAATCAGTTAACAATAGCAAACGGTACCATTTATGTTACATTCAAGACATTTAAGCATTCCAACGGAAAAACACACACAATTGAAATTAAATCGGAATACGGCACACACTGTCCGGTAAAGAGTCTGGAGACTTACGTACAACAACGTGGGATCTCTGACGTACCGTTATTTTCAATCGCTTAAATTACCCCAATAGCCAGATCAAAGTTTGTAAATGTACTGAACGCATCGCCAGCATATATAGGTCTTAGTACAACAGAATTTCAATCGCACAGTTTCAGAATAGGCCGAGCAACACAACTCATGGAGAACAACGTGTCCGAAGGAATTATTCGACACTTGGGACGATGGCGTTCAAATGCGTTCACGAAATACATACGTCAATAAATAGAGGTCAGTGGGTTCACGGCATTTATTACATATGGGATCAACATTACAGACAACATAGAACTATGAAAAGTAATTGTCCATGTGTTCATGTCAATTACAACTTACAGACGCCGGTTACATTCAAACTCGAGTCATTATCACGTATTGACCCCACTATGGGTTCATGTGGGGTTGTATTTACACACGTGAAGTGGCCATACGAAGGGTTCATGCTAGGTCAGTTTTGTTTACAACTACACAGACAAACAACTCTAGTGAAAGAGACATTTTTATTTAGTGAGAGATATTCAACTTATACGAATTAGTTTTGTTTAGTGATTTCAATATATGTAAATTAGTTTTGTTAGTGTGTACATTTATGTCAGGATCGGATCATGGGTTCATGTTCGTTCGCTTTTTAGACACGTTAAGGTATAATGTGCATTTCTCTAAAACATTTGAATATAATACGCTTAGTTCTTTCGATATATGCCAAGGTCAGTGGCTCTTTCCTTTCCATATGGCGATTTCATCAGTCAAATTGTCTGATGAGATTGGCGAAAATCGCAATAGCTAATTAATATTACATGTACCAATACGATTATATAAACACGATTAATGTTTTTAATAGCAAAACAGTTATTTCCAATTAACGACAAATCGTGTACCAACTTAGATTACGTAATATTGCCTAATAATATTTAGTACATCGTTTTTATAGTGCTTTATTCCATATCATTTTCATTATGTAATTACCGGAAAATAGCATGTGTTACATCATATTACATTGTTTCATGCAATATTCATGACTATTATTTTACCATGCAATACATTCACACTCTCGTGAATAAACAGTCACATTGTGGCATATATCGACACTATACTGACAAGTTGTTCGTTACTTACTTCCCTGAATAAACAATGCGCATAAATGATCAAATTGCAAAGATATTGGAGATTTATGCAAACCGTTTATTCTCCGTACGTACGACCAGCCCCCCAGTTGGATAACCAATTACGCGCTTCAGTGTTTATACCAACACGAATACCATTGGCTCACGACAGCAGAGGGGGCAGCCCCCATCACTGCTGTGCGCGCATCATCAAATGTTATTTGTAACAGATTTACTCAGGCTCTGGGTTTTTACAACCGCTAGTTCGGAGTGGCACATTCTAAAACCGCCACAACCCCCAACCAACCACCCTAAAAAACAAAAATGCACACTATACCTTAGCGTTCGTTTTGACTTTATTCTACTTCGAAAATAGGCGAAAATCGCCATAGCTAATCAATATTACATGTACCAGTACGATTATATAAACACGATTAATGTTTTTAATAGCAAAACAGTTATTTCCAATTAACGACAAATCGTGTAACAACTTAGATTACGTAATATTGCCTAATAATATTTAGTACATCGTTTTTATAGTGCTTTATTCCATATCATTTTCATTATGTAATTACCGGAAAATAGCATGTGTTACATCATATTACAATGTTTCATGCAATATTCATGACTATTATTTTACCATGCAATACATTCACACTCTCGTGAATAAACAGTCACATTGTGGCATATATCGACACTATACTGACAAGTTGTTCGTTACTTACTTCCCTGAATAAACAATGCGCATAAAATGCTATTATTGCAATAGCAATCAGCGTTCTACTACTGATCGTTTACTATTACTACATAAGCTCTTAACAGTTTTCTCCCTTTTTTCTAAGTTATGATCAGTGCACAGTATTTACTTCCTAACTGATATATTGTTTGTCCTGTGTTCAGTGTTAAAAAAGTAAATGTTGTTTGATGGCTCACACATTATACGTTATTTAAAGCCGCAACAGAAAGAAGGGATGGATACATAGGAATCTGGGAACCTGCCCTAATCTTGCTATCAGATATAAACGTATGGTTCGAAGAATTGACTCTGATACACGGGACAACCCTGTTAACGTCTCCATCCGACGGACGAGGCTCGAGTAACGTGTCTAGTGGAAGAACACACCGACGATACACATTGGCACCGATGAGACGCGATCCTGGGTCCACCGGTTTCAGGACCACCACGCTATTCACTGGGCAAAACGTATTTTTCACAGAACACAGTCTACAAAAACACGTAATAACAGACACATACAAGAGGTCAACTTTCTAACAACGTAACGTTTTATACTCGGTTATTTGAGACAGCTTGTTATTTGCAGTTGTACAAGAGGTGTTCACCTTATAAGTAGTTTTGTTTGTTTAAGATGTTATTGTTCAGTGGACGTGATTATCATATTAAAATGTGTGATTTCATTGTGTTAAACTGTGTTTTAAGAACTTATACATTGCAATATATTCTCTTATTTCACGCGGTTTATTTTAAATTACATTTTGAATTAGATGCATACTATTTTCCAATTGTTAACCTATATCTTTCTATGCCCGTAGAGTTTTACCTTAAAGTTCTGTAGCCATGTTTTGTTTCATGAACATGTTACTGTTTATTTAAATCTAAACCAATATACAAAAATAGATATTTACAATTCACACATTGCAATATCTGTGAAAAGCGAGAATAGGATTTTATTTGATGACGTAGAAAACTTTGAACAGGTAAATTAATCCATTTATCAATTATCTGGCAATAGATGTGCAGCTATACAATTCAGATTTACCTCATTTAACCGTGCAGTCATTCAGTGGTAAAAGGTAGTATCTACGTCATGCAAATAATACTTATTTTTGCATACAACTTAGTAGCGGTTTTAAATATATGTTTCTCTCCGGGGCTATCACGAAATGTTTTATATGATGTTTAAGAGTTAAATTTGTTAATTGATAATACTACAAAAAGGGTGGCCATTCATCTTTAAACTGAATAAATTCCAATAAATGCATATCGTTATTATCTAAAACTGTGTTTCATTACGTGGTCCTGCCTTACTTTCATTAAGCAATCGGAAAGCCTATATTAACAGGATTTCATAACGGATGTTTTGATAAAAAATCACGTTTAAAATTATTGTTTACTGACAAAATGCGATAACCCGTTTAAAATTACATATTAAATGTTTTAATTTTACAATATGCATACATTTTAAGCCGAAAATAAAGTTTTATTTCATAACAAAGCAAACCCTGGTTTCGCTTCTTGGATACGGGGTTGGATGGGGTATGAAAGTTAATACTCGGAGCACGTAATGGCAATTTAAATGTAATCGTATGTTTTATTTCCAGACAAAAATATAAATGTTGAATTAAAAGTTCGAATTTTATCGAAATATTAAGAAATTAAAAAATGTTAGTCTAAGGACAGTTTGCTCGTATGTTAACGATGATTTTATAAATTAACCAAAATAAGCATTTTATACATATTGTGTAAGACAAAATATGAATAATTCTTTTTGCTGTTTTATAACATACCAAATAAGAATATCTTTGGTTGAAATTTATAATTTGTTCATCATTATTTGCAAATGTGTGTGTTTTACCCTTAAATCTTAAGTTATATATTTTGGCGTTTCGTTTCTTTAAAAAAGTAATGAAACGTAAAATTGTTTATAACAATGCCAGCAGCTGATGTCTCGAACTAGGAGTTTTCATAAATTCAATCGTTTTCAAAGTCGAATTTCATGTTAATTTTGAAATCTTGAAAACCGACCAATAGCTAAACATGCATATTCCAAATGTTTAGGTTCAGACATGGACTTATTTGGAGGCAATTAGGCCGCTACTACAATTTAGTGGTGAACACTGAAGTGTCAAGTCTGCGTTCGGGCAACTGGATTATTTTGGGCCAGTTGGGTGAATAAAAACACTTTTATTAAATAAATGATATGGAATTGATTGCTTATTTTTGAAACGAACGTGAGTTTATGGTAGATCGAGTTCTTATATTGTTTATTTATTTATTCTTTAATTTTTCAATCTCTTGCAAGAGTTGACGTTCCTTGCTCATTATTATTGTTTTCCTTTTGATACGAGTGTGCATGCGTGGAGATAGCGTGACGCCATTTTGTGAAGTCTTGTTGCAGTTTGTAGGTAAAATACGGTTCTGTTTTCTAGTTATTGGTATGTTGTATGTGATAGACTAGTGCTATTTAATAGCTTAGTTACCTAGGTGCAAAGCTGCAGTATTGGTTTGGTCATTAGTTAATTGTGATCTCCGTCGTAGCCTGGAATCTGGATGTGACTTTTTCCGTCATTATTTATAATTTGCATGACCCTCAACAAAGATATAATTTTTTATAATTGTATTGCAGTTATTTTTATTATTGAAGATCTTTGCTTCAAAACATCATTCTCTAGCCTTTTTCAAAAATACGAATTCAGCAAAGTAAGGAAGCACATAAAAATTCGTGTCATAATGTTTTAATTTCGAAGGAGTCATTAGACTTGACATTATAATGAACACATTTTTGACGAGAATGTCAAGATATTTGATACAGTTACAAAATGAAAGTGTTACGGTATACGTTGAACAGCTCTTGTATTACACCGAAGATGTATTCTTATTAGACACACATTTTGTGTTCTGTAAATATATACTGGATTATATTATTGTTTATTTCGTAAATCGCAAGAGTAGATGTTGCTCCGGCTTAGAAAATCGCATATTTTAACAATTGTTTCTCGTTCTATTGTTAATATGATCACACTGCTTTCGTTCACAACTGCACGCAGAGCAGGAAATCCCTATTAAAGAATATATTTGACTATAGGAATCCATCATGAGTATCCATCTGAGAGGTAAATCTCTCCCGAGGGTTAAAATTGTAACCAGGGAAGAGACTCTACCGAGTTCCTGGTTGCAATTCTGATCCCGAGGGCCATATGGATAAACCCATGATGGATTATTTTTCTCCCATTATGCGCTTAGTACAGGCATACTTCAATGCCAGTATTTGATTTTAAGCTAGAATAAGACAACGTCACCAACGTCACGTCATGAGGTTTCATGTAAGAGTCACGTTTCATGTAACATATATTCCCATTAAACATATTATACATGTAATGCCATTGCCAGTATGTGTCAGTTGATGAACACACATAATTATATCCTATGTCTTACATAATGACAGTTATTCTAATTATTAAATTATGACTCACTATCTATTTGATACTGATACAGTATTTACATTTTTAAAGAAAAGGCCGCCTTGCCTACTGACCGTTACAAGTCGGTAACACTGTCTTTGCCACTCTGCGCGTTAAGTAGTTCCCTTGTATTGACTACTTATTTTGCTCTTAGATAGTGTACATCGCGGAGGTGCAATTGTGTTTGAATTCTGTGTTTCCGTCGGGACCATTTTTCTTATTTAGTTCCCAGCCTTTAAATGAATAGAATCAGTACTTTTATTCAACTGATATTATAACTCTTCATATTATATTCATTAACAAGAAGGGAATAACAATCATACTTGGTATGATGCTCATAAGTGTTTGTTTTGAAAAACATAGCGTTATATTAGTACATACTTTTACGTGAGAAAATGTCGATTCTTCCGGCTGGCGGAAGGTATGCAGTACTGTTTCTACACAGGAAAAAGGCGGGTTTATTGCCTCGTTCTATTAATGTGTTTTCCTTTAAAACTTAATATTAAGTTAAAAACACATCTGGGGTATCAGGCGTATTACTAATAAATACTGGAAAAAAGGATCTCTTGGAAGCAACAATCATAAACAAGAGAGACAAGTAGTAAACTCAGTTTTATTGAGTCTGTTCCTAGGAAGTAAAACAATTTGCAACACCTTCCACGCACCACAATATTTTCTAATATATATATATAACATAATATTATGTTATGTATGTCCCTTTGCTCTCTGATTCATGGTAATCACTATATCGAGATCATGTTTAATAAATTAAAGTATAATGTATGTGTTACAGTGTAAGATGGCAAGGTATACCAGAAGTACATTCACAGGGCGTAACAAAAGGTTCACTGATGTTCAGTTCCACGTGTTATTGGGAGATACGGGCAATTTAGGTGGTATAATTATAGGTTATTACATTTGTATTTTGATATATGTACAAGAACGAGGGTGTATATCCTTATAACAATATAATAACCTGTTATTGCATACGCATGTTTAATATAAAATCTGATAAATAGAACGAAACAATGGGTTTTAACATTTAATTTTCATCAAATTCAGCATTTATATAAAGAAAAAAACAACAATATACTTTTGTAACACCGTGAGCAATTTTCACAGTGAAACAAGACTAAATGGAATTGTTACATCACATGACAAAATTCCCGTGACAATATTGACTGTGAACTGCACCAGTCCTTATCTAGCTTGCAGACTATTAGTTCCAGCACTGTAGTAATGATTTTATAAAGCGTCAGTATGTTATATACGAATATTCAAATTTCCTGTTACATTGAAAGCAAACGGGGCTTGTAAATGCGTATGCAATAATAATATTATTACGTTCTATGTATAAGACATTTGCCATACGTTAATATATAGAATCGCAGTTTTTTAAGCCCACATTTTTTTAACATACGTGTGTCCCATAAGATGAATTAGTGAAAACTAATACTAAGGGGTTTATGATTTGAAGACCATCCTCTGTCATGGTATTAACATCTTTGAACAAAGACAGGAGCTAAATAATATTTTAAAATAGTTATACATTCCAAATACATACATGTAAAATGCATGCACACTTTTACCTGAATATTTTGTTCATTAGAATTCGTTTATCGGGCTGACCCCACCAATCATACATAGTGTGTGTGGCATTCATTAATTCCAATTTACATCTAGTACCGGTCATGTCGAGGGCATCTCCCACTGCCACGAAATATTCTGAAACAAGAGGCCCAATATACAATGATTAACATGTGTTTTATGTTATAAGGTTATTATACAGTTAACTCCACATGTTTACAAGGATGTGATTTTTTGTGTCAGATCCATTTTATTTTATAAACAGCTTGAAATACTGGGATATATCAAGATTTGTTTAAACATCATCAACAGTATGCATGATCAATCAGCACGTAGGTGCATGATCTCTACCTTCAGCCTTCACCAGATGATCCCAAATTATTTTTTACAAATCCTATCAATGATAGATATACACATCAAGTTTGGTCTTAATATCTAACTCAGTTAAGAAGTTATATACAGGACACACACATTGCCTCGCAGATATGCTACACAATATCAAACAGTAATCTAATTTATCAAGATCATTACATAAAATCCTCTCATTTAGACGTTATCACACAGTAGTTTTTAATCAATTTAGAACGCGGATGTTATACGAAAAAGAAGTAAAAACATCACATATTGCTGCGCATATCGATTTTGCTCATTCTTCTAAACGAGTAATCACATAAGCTTGTCCGCTCTTTTATAAGTAGGGATTATAACCACATTTGTAGGGAAGATGGCACTATTTATTTACAATAGCCTTAGCGACATTATACAAAATGCCTTCTTTTTGCCTTTCTTTGATATTCTAAATTATGTTAGTTTTAAAAATTATTCTATGCTAGTATCTTCCTAAAAGTAAACGAGGCAACAGGTAAGATAGTAAACAAGTAAATAATTTTCTAAAAAAAGAAAATAGAATAATGGCGTACATTAAAAAAAATATATATTGTGTTAATAGGATGCTCAGAAAAAAGCGGTGTAGGAGTTTAGAAAAAGCTTCGACAAATGAATGACCTTGACCTTGACCACGTCATTCTGAATGTATTGCGTGTTTATTGATTTATGCAAACATACTGATGATGCATACACACTTCATGAGTTATCTCATTATCCAAAGCTGTTTATGAAATATGGGTCTGACAGGAACTTTTACATCCATGATAACACGTGCATGATCATCATCTTTAACTTTGACTAGACGAACCTGAAAAGGTAAATATAAAAATCGAACAGGAAAAGTAGCATTCAAGGACGACAGTCAACCACAAACAAACATTTATTTATGAAGATAGTTAAATGAAATTTGCTAATTTCGACGTTATCATACATTGTTTTTTTAATCATTTTAGAACGCGTCTGTAATTCGTCACCTTTTTTGACATAGCTGAGGAAGATGACTCTGTAAAGCAACCATTCTATTAAAGATGAATGGTCACCCTTTCTGTAGTATTATCAATTAACAAATTTAACTCTTAAACATCATATGAACATTTCTTGAAAGTCTAGGAGAGAAACATATATTGAAAACCGCTACTAAGTTGTATATAAAAATAAGTATTATTTGCATGACGTAGATACTACTTTTACCACTGCGTGAATGCACGGGGAAATTGGGTAAATCTGAAATGTATAGCCGCACAACTATTGCCAGATAAATTGATAAATACATTTATCTGTGGATTAATTTACGTGTTCAAAGTTTTCTACGTCATCAAATAAAATCGTATTCTCGCTTTTCACAGATATTGCAATGTTAGAATTGTGAATATCTATTGTTGTGTATTGATTTCGATTTAAATAATCATAAACTTGCTCCCGAAACACAACACTGCCCGAGAACTTTAATCATTAATGTCATGCTTCTAGACGTACAGCCACATATGCTTGTCCGGCAGTCACATGGCTTGTCCGGCAGTCACATAGCCTATCCGGCAGTCACATAGGCTTGTCTGGCAGTCACATAGGCTTGTCTGGCAGTCACATAGGCTTGTCCGGAAGTCACATAGGCTTGTCCGGCAGTCACATAGGCTTGTCTGGCAGTCACACAGACTTGTCTGGCAGTCACATATGCTTGTCTGGCAGTCACATAGGCTTGTCCGGTCTTTGGTAAGTGGTGATTGTAATCATTTCGTATAGGAAAGAAGACACTACCTATGGCGATTTTGTTATTTCTTTTTTGGCAAAATTCTCACTATGCTTTTTGAAATAAAATACGGTAAACGATTAAATATAACAAAGTTTTGACAGAACTCGGGACAATGTCTCAGCAATGCACGCGATGGTTTTGCTCTTCGTTATCTTGTAAATATTATTTTCAATTAAAATATGCTAACTATGATCTACCAAAAAGCAAATGGGACACCAGGTATGAGATAGTATGCAGGTATATTTAAAAACAAGGTTTGTGTATATAATCTTAAAACAATCTGTAAATAAAACATTTGATCTGCAAATAAATCCTTAAAGCAGTGTGTATAAATAATATTGAGAATATTGAATTAACACAAGTTATTAACACATTTGTGAATATGTTTGTTTGTTTTTGGCTTTATCAATTTACTTTGAAATTGTTAAAAATAAAAACAAATTAAACAGAGCTTCTATTGTTCTGAACTGAATGATATTTAGGGTCCTATAGAAACCACAGCGACCAAACACAATGGCATCGTAGGTCCGCACTGTACTGCAAACAAGGACTTGAAACTACAATGAAAGAGACAAAAAACAACAGAAAGGCTGGTGAAGACAGGGTTACCGACTTGGAACGGTCAGTAGGCAATAAGGCCTACTGGTTAGCTTGAATCGATTTGTATGCGCACAATCCTCGCTATTATCCTGTCTTCAGCGCCCAGATAGATAAGACAGTGTAAACAAAACTACATCCCATCAAAAGGAAATCTCTAACAATAAAGTCCACATCCAGAGAAACTAACTAAATATACACATACAAAATAATAAACATCTCAGGATGTATCCAGAATCGTACTGAACAACCATAGTAGTTGCAGCTAAAGAGAAAACCAATCTAGGATACGACCAGAAAACCCGAGGGACGAAAGCTCATGCACCCACCTCCCTTAGTTGGGGTTTCAGTAGGTACAATCATAGAGTCCCAAGAGGTAGTCCAGTCATCGCACAAGTGAAAAGTGAAGCGTAATGATTGACTGTAGAGGGGTCAATCACTAAACATGCAGTGCGATGTAAAACCAAAGGGTTATATCCTTTTCTGACGAACTTCCTGATTAAATTTGTTAAGCGGTCAGGAAACCCGTCAGACCCCTTTAACTTTCGAAGTTTATAGACCACATCTCCATAAAATGAGGGTTGTGATATGCCTAGTCGCAGAAGTGTTTTAAGGTTGGTGTTGTACTTTTCCAGCAGGCCCTCGTTGCGGCGGTAGAATTTAGAGAAAGATCTACGTAGTTTGTGATAACGAAAATCCTGCTGAAGAAGTTTACTTGTTATAACTTGATTTCGATCATTGAAGTCTATAACATCATTACACGCTCTAGCAAATCGAATGAGCTGGGAGATATACACTACATAAGAGGTAGCACGAGGTAATCTCGATTTGAAATCGAGAGATGAAGATCGAGAAATGCTGCTACTGTATCCGAACTGTTGGCTTCATTCAACGTGAGCTCTGGTGGATAAATGTTAGTAACCATATGAGCAAAGAACGGATTATTAATATTGAGTATGTCATCAAGATACCGAGAAGTATTATTAAAGGCATCAATAATTTCACCCACAGCGTCCGCAATGGCATCGTAGGTCCGCACTGTACTGCAAACAAGAACTTGAAAATACAATGAAAGAGACAATGAAGTCTACTATCACAGCAACTACATGTACTGACAAACTGCAATACATCCCGGTGCTATTAATGCGTGGATTATCTTCGAGGACCAGTAATTATTCATTACCACGTTGCGTCCTGTTCTGAATCGCGTCTAAAAATAAACTGATACTGCGGTGGTTCCCTATTCTATTGAAATAATATTACTATAATATAGTGAAAAGAACGAGAACCATGTATTACAATTTCGAAATCTAAAAAACTGTTCATTACTTCCTCTCCATAGCAGATCAGACTACACCAATTACCAACCAATCAGCGGGCAGGGGAAAAGTTCCAGGGTAAATTCGGAGCTATTACACGGAATCTCTTAATTTTGATTGGTTGTCAAGGTAAACAAACCAAAAAATCTTGCTAAAAAATTAAAATTCAACTTTTGAAGAGTACTTATAAAGGTTAAATCATACATTTGTGTAATGTATTCATAATGTGCTGCATAATCAAAGAAAGATGGATATTTTACATTTTCCTCATGTTTCTACATGCAAGTAGGGGGTCAGCACCATCCGACCCAAACAGCTTTTTCAAAACATACTCAACGTATGGCTTCTGTATGTTTTTGGATAAAACTAAGATAGGTCTTTCAAAACAAGTAATAACACATATAGCTTCCTATATTAGGGAAGTCAGTACAGAGCTTAGAGCTATAAAGTAGGCCTATGAAAAATTAATTGGTGTAGTATGACCTAAAGATAGATTCTGCATAGGGTAAAAGTGAAAGTAGACATACTTATTTTTCTAACACAATGGTTTGAAAGTGTGAGAAAAGTTGAATTATGGTGTATTTTTACTTTTCATATAACTCTTTTCATGTTTTTTAAATATTTGAAAGTTTTATGATGCGACATAGGTAATTTAAATTCCTTTATTGAGGGTAGTGGACACAAAATTAGCCATACTTGGTATACAAAATTGGCCTGTAATGCACATGTTTGACTAGTTAAAGGTATATATAGTAAGTGTTATTCATTTCTGAGGCTTTGCTTACATTGTTTGGCAAAAATGTCAGAAAGCGACAATCTACATCTGTCCGAAACGATGTCGAAAAGCCGCTTTTGTCTGTTTTGAAAAAGATGTTGAGGTAAACTCTGACTTTGAGTGCATCGCTTCTTTAGTGTCGATTTGCAAATATGTTATGCGGTTTAATACATTTTACAAATTAAATTATTTAGCTGGCAAAAAGGTAGATAGTTAAAGGTTTTGATGACATCAACCTGAGTATCTGGTGTAAGACGCAGCATGAAACCTTATTAATTGCAATACAAGAGGTACACAGTTAAAGGTTTCGATGACATCAACCTGAGTATCTGGTGTAAGACGCAGAATGAAACCTTATTAATTGCAATACAAGAGGTACACGGTTCGTACCCATGGGGATATTAATATTTTGTCTATAAACACTAATTTCATACATGACGAAAATAGAATCTAACACGGAAAGTGCTTTACAGTACAAAACAAATTTGCGTCAATAGTTCTGTCCTTACCCTTTGGGATACCAAGAATATAAATAGTTGTTCCGTACCTGACAACCATATTGCCTAATATAACAAAATGCATCACAATGTTCTTGGCAATCCCACATGTATTATTAGTCTAAATTGCCGTAAAACCTAAAACTAAGTTAGACTAAAACAAGCCTATATCGAAATTAATTAAAATACAACCATTATGTTGGCAAAGTATAACATGCTATTTATTATTGGTTTAGTCTGTAAATGAATGATACCTTGGAAATCCATCTTTGCTAAAATGGGCGCACTAGATGCGACAGCTCCATCTGCAATCCATGGATATCGTGAACGGAACCATACCGCTAGGGAACCTAAAACAAGATATTATAATAAATGTCAGCAGATCAAAGTCTCAACTATATTTTAAATTAGGAAATTCTTAAAGAAACTAACCCGTCATATAACGGCCAAAATAATACTACAAAACCATTTATAAATACGCAATCCAGCTGTTCAGGTTATATAATAAGGTATAGTACCGATTAAAAGTATAGGGTGTTTCACTTGAATAGTGGTTCAATGAATTGAGTTGGCAACTCTTAATTCAATGCCCCAATTTTGGGGTTTGGACTGTCCGATTAAACCGTGTAGTTTGTGTTTATAGGTATATATATTCTTATTTGTTAATGTGGTTATATGTATGCAAATATAGCAATATTTAAGTGCGAAACATGTTTTGGTTTGATTTACTCCCCGAGAAGTTAATTCAATGTTAATTCGAGACTGCTGACACTCGGCAGAAACGTACATGACAAATCTAATTAACAATTCATAAGGAAGTTTTCTCTTTAAAAATGCAAGTACATGTCTCACACATACAAGAGAGGAGGACTCGGTGGTTTGCAGGACACAAATAATTAATTACATGAAAAATAGTGAATAAAACGGAAATAATACCAACGTTAATTTTAATTAATAATACGATTTTAATTTACAAAACATAAGGCAGGTGCAATTGAAAATATATTTGTATTGGGATGTATGCTCGAGTTTTCCCGCGTAATAATACTGCGCGACTTTAGGAAGAACGGGTGCATATATGCCAATACAAATCGTATAACGTTTTCATTGCATACGCTTTTTTAATAAGAAAACTAATATTTAGAACGAAACTATAAGTTCAAACAAACATACAATCGTAACGTCGTGGGAATGTTTCACATGGTAAAAGTACTGCTATACCACAAATGCAAAATAGTAGCTCCAGTACAATGATTTTACATCAAGTCAATATGAACACCTCAATATGGTTAAATACGTTTATTGTCACATTGAAGGTAAAGGGAGCTTGAAATGCGTATGCAATAATTGTTTATATTATAAAGAGGTTAAGATTATTTTGCATTGTATTACCAGAGTAAGATCCTCCAAAAAGTATGAGTTTGTTGTTACTGAGATGGTTCCATGAATATAAATATTGTATAAACTGTGCTGTGTCTGCCAGGGCTTGTTTTGAACTTAGGTATTCCATATTCTGGGTACTGAGATTCCTGACAATATATATATCAAAATGAGTAGTATATATATATCAATATGAGTAGTATATATATATCAATATGAGTAGTATATATATATCAATATGAGTAGTATATATATATCAATATGAGTAGTATTTTAAATGTTATCAAAGGATGAACTTTTTGTCTACTTTAGAAAATTCATTATAACCTATTGCTATACATTGAACAAGGCATACACGATCAGTTTGCAAGAACTTGTGCATTAGTGTAGTATGTGGTTTAAAGTACTTCCTAATAAATACTATTTGATCTCAATAATGAGCCTATGTCATAGCGTCTTTTAGCATGTATATGAAACTAAAACAATTTATCTAAATTTCAGGTTTTATTCGTATTTATCCACGAGGTTATGTCAACGAAACTTACGGTACTGGATGACTTTTTCCATAGTACCGGTGTTCGAGCATCACCAGCATTGCTCCGTGGATCTGTGCGTATTGTATAGGGGAGCCCTCTACCATCCACACGGGATTGGCCTCCGCTTCGCCTCCGAGAAGCAGGAATATCGGCCCTGCTTTAGTGTAGAACGTCGAGTTAACAAAGTAACGCTAAAAAAAGAAGCAACACTGGTTATAATGCTAATAGGCTGTGAGCTAGTAGGAGAAACCCTCCCCCCCCAGGGGGAATTTTATAGGGTATGATTTTCTGAAAGAACATACAGTAAGTTTCAAAATGAGACATGTGTGCCATCTGAGCGTTGGGGCTTTAGTGAGTTTTTGGGGAAAACGTTGCGTTTTTAGACGAAAATCGCCCAAATCTGGAATTATTTTTTAGAAAAAGAATGGAATAGATTAGAACCAATTTGAATTGATGGAATCTTTCTCGGAACGCATCTCTACGTGTCCCACCATATAATTTGTGGATCCGATGCTTAAATATTGAGATTTTGGGTAAAAATGTTAAAAAATTGAATAAAATCGCTGATTTCTGTAATACATTGGGGATATTTAACTAAAAAATAGAAAAATATCTAATACAATAGAAAAAAGAAATATTGTAACCTTTTTGTGCAGGGTAAGGTCCAGTGATTCAGTAGGAAAAAGTCCCAAACCGCATGATGTTTGGAAATGCCTTAATTTTGGGGCGAAAAATGTGTATTTTTGTCAAAAATCGCCGGAATCTGGAATTATTTTTTGAAATTAGTTTGAACATAAACTTATCAAACTGAAGCAATAGAATGTTGCACAGCATACATATTCAAGTTTCTCCTGACACATTATATAACATATGTGCTCAAATATTGGCATTTTAGGGCAAAATGTTGGAAAAAGTTACAAAAATCACTGATTTCTGTAATCCATTGGGTTATTGGGTTAAAATATAGAAACAAATTTAATACAATTGAATAAGGACACATTGTAACATTTTTGGATAGACAAAGGTCCAATAATTAAGTAAAAAAAAATCCCGAACCGTATGATGCTTGAAAATGCCTTAATTTGTAGGCGAAAAATGTGTATTTTTGTCAAAAATCGACGGAATCTGGAATTATTTTTGAAAATAGTTTTAACATAAACTTATCAAATTGAAGTTATATAATGTTGCACAGCATACATATTCAAGTGTTTTCTTGCATCATATATAACATATCTGCTGAAATATGTTGGAAAAAAGGACTAAAATCACTATTTCTGCAATCCATTGCAGGTATGGGGTTAAAATCTAGAAAAATATATAAACTGGTACAATAGAAAATAGACTGTAAGCTAGTAGGAGTAACCCTCACCCCAAGGGGAATTTTGTACACCCTATTTTTCTGAAAGCTCATTATGTGTAGAGCATTTTGGAACATGTTCGTGTACCAAC